>CM070840.1:3136491-3198991 GCA_036326025.1 Chrosomus eos
ATACAAGCCTGCAAGTCCATGCCGAAGTCAATAAACACCCACTCAATGCCCTCTTTCTTGTATTCCTCTTGCTCCAGCACAAACATGTGGTGGTTGAAGAACTGCTGCAACTTCTCATTAGTGAAGTTGATGCACAGCTGCTCAAAGGTGTTGAACTGCAGGTGGAATATATTGTGGAATCACAATGGCAAAGTAACAAAGAACCAAAGTTCTTTAACAACTATAATCAGTTGATTTCAGCTTACTTCAAATATCTCAAATCCAGCAATGTCCAGCACACCAATGAAGTACTGGCGAGGCTGTTTGGTGTCCAGGGATTGGTTGATTCTCACTACCATCCAAAGGAACATCTTCTCGTACACTGATTTGGAAAGAGCACCAACAGCATAGTACACCTGTCCGATAGAGATAATATCGTTCAATGTTACAGAAAACGTATGCTTTTAGTGTTAAAAGTTAAACTACATGAAGTAGTCTCCACCTGCTGGACACTCTGTCCCTTGGTGACCCACTCATTTCCTACTTTGACTCTTGGGTGGCACAGAGCCTTGATGAGATCAGCAGAGTTCAGGCCCATCAGATATGCTGATTTATCAGCATCTGTCATCAATAAAATAAGATGGTTGATGGTAATGAATCTTATATTAACCAATATCTGTATGCATTAATTGCACATTTTGTCCCAATACTGACCCTCAGTCCCATCAGCCTCGGCCTGTTCCTCTCTTTGCTTCTGTTTGAACTTCATGTTGCCAAAGTGCATGACAGAACCAGTCAGCTTGTAGATACTGTTCTTCTCCTCTTGGGTGAAGCCCAACACATCGAATGCTTCCTACAGCAAATGTAATTAATTTAACATAAAAAATAACTCATATTCTTCTTTCTTGTATTTTCAGTAAAAACTTAACCTTTAGAAGGTAAGATCAAAATGTATTAATTGTAATTTGTAGCTATTTCATATAACACACGTCAGTGGCCATCAGCTCATCAGCATCAACAATAGAGGCCACTTGTGTCTCTCCTTGAGAGATGAAGGCGTAATCATTAGGGCTGGACCAGAATATTCGAATATTCGAATATTCGTTCGGTGGGTTGGTATTCGGTTTGAAAATGTGACATTCGAATATTCGTTTTTTTTTTTTTTTTTTTTTTTTTGTAAATCTGGCATCCCCCCTCGAAACGGTTCTCATTCGCGCTTGTAGCCTATATGTTTTACACTATAAAATCTGGTGAAATACAATACTTTACATATAAATCCATTATAGCTAGGCTACTTAATAAATATATTTGCTTCTTGGACTACTAAAAGTGTTCCTGCAACGGGAGTATTCTCTGGCTAGACCGCAGAACAGTTTGCATGGACAGATGTGAATGCCTGAGCTTGTATTTTGGGTTACGCTACATTGCTTTGACATTGTGGAAAATAGAATAATAGAAACAAAATATATTAAAATGTATGTAGTATTAAAATGTATAAATGTATGTATTATATCACTAGTGCAGTGCCCATTCTCGGAGCATATAAGATAGCATATCAGAGTCCATTCTCTGCTCGCGTGAGGCGCTCCGCTTCTTCATTTAAATCTACTTTGTCAGTAATTTTTTTAGTGAGACTATTAGACTAGCCTACCTTATTAGAAATATTGCTTAAGTTACAGACCTGTGAGTGTTTTATATCACTAGTGCAGATCAGTGTCCGTTCTTCTCGGAGCATAAGCTCTGCTCGCGTGAGGCACGCGCTTCCCGCTCACGCTGTTCTGTAGTTTATTAAAAGTTTATTAATTCTGAACGTGTCGCGTCTCGCCTGTCTATCTATATTGCACCAAATACACTGCACTCCCTTGTGAAGTCATTTGGATGAACGGTTCTCGAAATAATAATCATGCGCTGATGATGATCGCATGATCATCATCAGCGCATGATTATTATTTCGAGAATTTGAAGCGCATTTTACATGCGCTTCAAGAGGCACACACGCACACTTGCACACACACGCACATTTGCACACACGACACACGCAAGGTCTCTCCCTCTCTTTGTCGTGTGTGCGCTACACGGTTTGGAGCTCGCGAGCAGCTTCCGGGAGATTTTAACTGATTTGCGGGCATCAGGGAGCCGCTATCAATATGCGGGTCTGAGACATAATAGGGATTCCGAAGCTTCGAATATTCGATGTTCATTCCTGCCGAAGCTTCGAAGCTCAAAAAATGGTATTCGGACCAGCCCTAGTAATCATAAGGGTTTGCTGTGATCAGCAGCATCTCTGAGAGAAAGGACATAGAGCACTTAGACATCATGTTGTAATGCATTTTCAAACAAAATTATAGATGTTTTTTTTTTTTGTATAAAAATTGCCCACCTAAAAGTTCTGGTTTCTTCTGAGACAGGATCTGGTAGAAGATGTGGTAGTCTCTCTCAGCCTTAAGCTGGAAAGTCACACGAGATTTCTCCAAAAGATCTGTCACAGAGAATATTTTGTTTAAAAATCATTACTATCATGCATTTTATTTTTATTATTTGAATATGAAACTAAGCATAAGTGTTCCTACAAGTCTCGATATCTGCAGACGCGAGTTTGCCATTTGCTGCAAAGTGAATGCGGATGAATTTGCCCTGTTCGAAAACATAAAAATCGTCATGTCTTTTGAAGAAAAAGCCGTATTCAGTTCAATACAGTTCACTGCTGCCGTATTCAGTTCAATACAGTTCACTGCTATTTCATTCACTTACAAATCTGGAGGAGTTGTCATTCCTGATGGTCTTGGCATTCCCAAAGGCCTCAAGAGCAGGATTACACTGGATGATTTGATCCTCCAGAGTACCCTAGAAAACACAATTTTAGAAATTTTAGTATGGTGAATGCCAATCAAAGATAATGGCAGTTTACTTCAGATCTCCTCCGTTTACCTTCTTTTCACTGGTTTCCTTCTTTGAAGGACTAGCAGCAATACTGGCAAAATACTGAATGACTCTCTTTGTGTTCACAGTCTTTCCAGCACCAGATTCTCCACTTGAGGTAAAATGAAGATATTGAAAGATAATGTTAAAGCACCACAGTTTGTTTTAAAAAATATTATTGAAGGTGATACGCAGAAACAGACTTACGTGATAAGAATAGACTGGTTTTCTCTATCTGAAATGGGCAGTGAAAATATGTTTTGAAGCGGTCATGAAAAAAAAATGCTGAATGGATTTAACTTTTTCCCCGCCATTGACAAGATTTTCCGCCATGGACGAGCTATAGGACTGAAGCTTCTGGGGTGTTGATGGACTCAATTTACTGCGTCTATGATTTGATCATCATTCTGAATCCAATCTGGGCAAAGTCTCAATTTTCTCATCTTTTTTATCAAAATGTTGCTTTTTTATGAAACTTACACACATTCAAGTGTTGATAAAAAAAAAGATTGCATGAAGCTATAATAAAAAAACAGAGGCTCTGTTCTGTCTTTTGATACATTGTGTGTTCAGATATTTATACAACAAAATATTTTGGGGGCCCCTGAAAGTTTTTGTGAAAAGAATAAATGCTGGTGCTGGCTGGCAACTTAAAAAAAACATAAAACGCTGGTGGGGAAAGAGTTAATGAAAACTAACTAACCAAACAATTATGCATAGTTAGAATAGTGAAATACTTTATGTGCTTATCGAAATGCAGAAACCACTTCCAATATTTTTCATTCGTGAATTTAAATGTCATACATCAGACTGTTATTTCTATGAATCCCTCACTTGATAGAAGCTAGTCAAATTGCATGGGCAAACTGTGTGAACTCAAACAAAATGATGCCAAATGGGGAAAAAATACTATATACAACTTATACAACAACATTACAAACAAGTTGCAACAAGAATTACAAGCACATTCACTGTCATTTACTGTTCTACAATAGACTATTTTGGTGTCAGGTTGAGTCCTGGAGTAAAACCACTGGAGAACCATTGGTGTCAGTGGACGCACCTGACAGCATGTACTGGTAGGCATTGTCAGAGATGGAGAAGATGTGTGGAGGAGCTTCACTCCTCTTCTTTCCTCTATAGGCAACAACGACTTCCTGGTTGTACACTGGCAGCCACTTGTAGGGGTTCACAGTGACACAGAAGAGCCCAGAGTAGGTCTGTAAGAGATTCACTGAAAGTTTAGATCTACTCATGCAAGATAAAGAGAATGTGTGAGTGTTTTAAAACTCTACGCACGTAGATCATCCAGGCTGCGTAACGCTCTTTGAGGTTAAACAGCACAGCGGGCTCGTGCAGGAAGGTGAACATCGCCATGTCCTCAATTTTATCGAACTTTGGCGGGTTCTGGGGGTGAACATCAATCTCCTTCACAGTTACTGTCTGTAAAAGGCACAAACTCCCAAGAGTTATTACTCACTAGTGAAGTAATAATCAATAATGATCACTTGTTTAACTTACTTTGCCTTTTTCAGTCTCACAGGTGACTTTATCACCGTCCCGACTCACAATGGTTCCTTTCACATACTCTTCCTCAGGATCAGGAACAAAACACTCTTTCTTCATGTCGAAGGGGCGCGTTTGGGCCTCCAGTCGCTCCCTGTCTGATTTCCTGAGGAACGAAGCAGCGGCTCCAAACTCCGCCATCGCGACATCTCCCATCTTTCACCTAGACTGCTGTTTGTAAGTGTATGCAAACAGATTACTGTATGAGATATAGGAGCATATTTGGACACTCAAGACACAAAAAAATAAAGAAACAATGCCATTTTCACTAAACAAACATTCAAAGCTTTAAAATTGTTTTAATAAAATAGTAACAAGAAAATTTTAACAATAAAAATGCATGCAAAGAAATTGAACTATGAATTACAGGAAACACGAAGGCAGTTTATTTCCTTTGGACTCTACAAGGCAAAAAAACATCTAAATCTTCTATCATACATATTTCTAAGTGATGTTAAACATGCTTCAAGCCACAGTCAATCATTTCTCCATTGTTAATGATGCTGTTATGATGTAAAACAAATGTCATTATAAAACATGCATCACCTCTGACCGCTTCCACCAGAGATTATCACTGCAAACGCTGCCCTACCAACAATGATGATTCAAAATAATCAAGACTTCACATTGTTTGGTGACTCTTATAATATTTTGAATTACCTGTTTAAGTTGTAGGCTTGAGGGAAAGTTAAATGGCTGAAGCTGAAGATCCTCTCAATAGAGTGTCCTTCCTCTCTTTTATAAAGTGACTATCTATCTAAATAAGGGAGTTGGCACCTTGTTATGCCAAACTGCTATTGTGCTTGGTTTGGCTGATGTGGGGAGGGATAAGCATAGTTTTTCTCATAGTCATTCCACCACTGCCAACTACATCTCATAATGGAAAATAATTTCTGGGGGACAATTAAAATCACCATCACAAACCTCAACATTTAAGTCCTATCTGCATTTAAAATAGGCCAAATCAAGACAATCTGAAAAGCACAACATTATTAGCTTGTGTCGTATCATACCTCTGTTTTTGTTCTAAACTTTGTCTAATTAAAGTTACAGGCTAATCATCAGATGGGTAAGTAATCCTAATAAAGTAACTTTTGAAATTCAACAATGGTGTTCGCTTGCATTCATTTTCTCATAATGCATCAACATCAATTTAAAACAAAGCACTATTTTTCCCATGTTATAAGGACATAAAGACTTGTTTTGACTGATTATGCAACAATAGTAAAATGACTTGCTTTTAATGGGGTTGTATTTTCATGGACACAAAATTACCACATAATTAGAAATTTCAGAGTTATCACAGTGCTATCACGAGTTCAGATGGGTTGAAGGTCAACGAGCGACAGATGAAATGATTCCTTGCTTCACTGGCACAAGATCGTCGTCTCGTTTGTCCTTTGGTATAAAGATAACCCTGTGAAATTCCTGGAAAGTGACGCCCATTGATTGAGAATTAGTGGTTGGGCTGCAGACAGTAGCACATCCATTTATGAAATGCAGTGGAACGTTTCACTGAAAAATAAATATAAATAAGGGAAGAGTGATGGACCACTTTTGTTTTATTGCAGCGGTGAAATGAAAGCAGTGATGGCCTTACTGTGATATTCTGTGCATGCGTCCACTGTCACAAGACAAGTTAGACAAATGGGGTGTCGTCTTTCTGTCGGGTCAAACGTTTGGTTGCCAGCCCAGCATATGTGCCCTTGTCATGGAGTAAATTATCACTCTGGTCTAGTTCACTTGCTGATCATTTACTGACATTATGAAGATTATAGAAATTAAAAAAAAAAACATTTTAAATCACTTCAATTATGGAAGAAGTGTTTGTATAAAGGCTATTATTATAACCAACAGACAAAGTATGGTTTCAGCCAATATGACCATAAGCTATTATTAGATGTCCGGCCAAGTGAAGACAACGAAGCAGCAAAGGTCACATGTTAACAAGGTGCAAGTGTCCATTCTACATGCCTTCATAACGTCTACAAGCACACCCTGAGAGCCTGTTGAAATCTCCAGGCAAGAATCTCATAAGGACGATTAGTGGATTGATTTACAGCAGTATTTACAGTATGAGCGAGGACGAAAGCCGTCAGCTGTCTGAGAACCGTAATGGTACTTCAATAGATCTACAATGCTAAGTTAGTCTTTGTTGTCTCTGAAAGAACTATATTTATATATAGTACTTTACGCATTGTCAATCAGCGAATGATTATCACGAGTTTAATGTTTTCAAGGTAATTGATTTTTCAACATTGTATTGACATTTCACTCGAGGCAATTTACTGCTCATGACAAGCTATTCATATCACTCTGCCATGACTTCAGTAAACAAGGATTTTATGACTCTTTGAAATCATTTGAAACCTTTAAAGCCTCACATATGGAATAATACGGTGCTTGTATCATTTGATACATCAGGCTTTTATTGCTCATATAGTACAATATAGTGAGAATATGGAGCTCATACTCAAGGTAGAAAAAAAAACAGCTCAATTTTATTCAAACTAAGCAAAAATATGCAATTTGGTGCAAATGCTGATGTTTATATGCCCAAATACATGAGATGAAATTCTGATGCTTGTAATGTAAATCAATGAGATCTTTATAGACTGATATTTAGATGATTTTATGTCAGCAGTCACTATATCTGCCAATAATGTCTTAGTAAGATGATATTTAAATGCTTAGTTTTATGATCAAAGCTCTAGTTTTAAAACATATAATGCAATGCAAAACAATGATGAACAAAGTTATTCCCTCTGCAAAAAGACAAGTTTTTACATTTTTACAATTATACTAAAAAAGCCTTTTTCTTGCTTAGAAAGTATGTCACTTTTAGTCCGTAAAATTTGGCGTATCAAATATGATACACTTGGTTTTATTTCCTTGCTATCTCCAGGTTTGCGATGACAGTAGGGACCCTGTGTATAGCTACTTTGTGGATTAATTTTTTCTGACAAAACAATATATTTTTACAGTTCTTACACTGACATGACTTAATTTGCTTCATATTCTGATAGTGTCTCATGTAAAGAGTTTGTGGCGCTATAGTGAAGAGCAAACACTGACTGACCTTGTGACCGTTGTAGAATCAGAACCAGCAGTTCAGAGAGTATTCCTGGTATGAAATGAGCTACAAAAACCAAAGAGCCAAAAATATTGTATCAAATAAATATCAAAATACTGATGTACCAGAGGTATAAGAGAACATTAAACCACCAATGTCTGTGTGTAGAGCAAAGGCTTTTTCAGCTTGAGCCTTCAGTTCTAATCACTTGACAAACAAATGATTTTTCATGATTTTATTTGTAACTAACTATATTGGTTTATTAATATTACAGCATTGTTTAGAAATTGTTGCGCAATCATCAGACTTATTACTATTATCCTTTATTATTCAAGTAGTAATTATCAGAATTAAATTATTACTAACAATTCAAAACTATTAAGTGCGTTTAAAAAAAAGGCGGTTACGAGGAAAAGCTACATAACTCGTGTTTCCAATGTGCCTAATTTCATAATCCGAATGCAATAGGCAAAGACAAAAGGCAAACTACAGAGCCAGACATAAGACATAAATAAATCCAGACAGTGTCAACATTCAGATGAGCTTCATCCCTCTGCGCTCGTACTCTTCAGAGGTGAGGAACAGAGAAATATGGAACATTATGAGCCTATTAAAGGAATATTCCAGGTTAAATACAACTTAAGCTGTCAAATTACTCCAATTAAAAGTAGAAATATTAAGGATGTAATACACGGATTATTGAGTAGAAACGTTATTATTTAACATGTGAAGTTCGATAAATCATCTGCGACTAAAATTAGCATCTGGTTATGCAATACCGACAGGTCAAAATAATAAAATCTGTGAAACTGAACTGACAGCGAGTCCCAGCACTGCACATAGAGCTCAAGTTGTAGCCGTGTAATATTCCATTAACTACGAGTGACGTGTAACATACAATAATAAGTGTCATGCCTCAGTCCAATCAGAGTGCACATAAAACAGTCCTCAGTGTTTCTCGCCCCAAAACACGATCAGTCCTTCAGCGATCCTCTGGGATCGCCATTCTTAGCAGCAACAGAGATTCAATTCCATCTGAAGTGAGAACATAAGCCAAGTTTCAAAGGGATAAACAGATTTCAGAACGGCCACAGTGATTTTCAGCCCTTGTCTCTGAAGTTAAATACGGTCTAATATTATTATCAAGTCATTGGATGCTACATGGGTCAGACTTCAGTGTTGAATTAGAGCGTACGCCCTTGACTCATGGTTTATGTGCGCTGAAAAGATGGAGCATTTGTGAACACTGCAGTTCCCTCACACTTTGTGATGGACGACTCCACCGATGGGTGTTAGGAATGACTACAAATACATGGATAAGAGGTCGCGACTCCGAGGACAATCCCCTGTATATGCGCTAGAAGAGTGAAGGCTAGGTCTCTGGGTTGGGAGTAGCGAGAAGAGGAACGTTATCCCTCCTCCGTCGCACTAGCGGAGGACGCCGGTACTGTTCTCCGTCCACCAGCGTCTGTGGAAGGGGTTTGCGTTTGCTCTCCGGGAGGAGCAGGATTGAGAGAACCGCTAGCAGGGCCAGAGAAGAGTAGACCACATGGTGCAGAAAGTAGCCGTAGTGATTACGCAGATCCATGAGAGGAGAACTGAGGCGGCCCACACATCCCAGCGCCATGACGGCTCCCACTCCACTTCCTCTGCGGACACAACAATGGAACGTCAAAATCATCACATTCACAGTTTCTAGGAAATCTCTCTATCTAAATGGAAATATTTTCAAGTTTTGTCAGAGTTGATCAACTTCGGTTGAAGAAAAGTAGGAGCACATTATGTTTCTGAAGGAACTTTTGCCATTGGGTTCTTCTTGTACTGATGCTGCCTCACGGTGCGTGTCCACTGGCACGGAGCGAGCGGAGCGGAGCGAGCGTTTTCAATTCATTCCTATGGAAGTCGAGCTTCACGCTCGCGTAGTGCATTTTGGGATTGACAGCGGACCGGAGAAAGCGTTGAGAGCGTCAAAAGGTTGGGCAGTTCTCGACTTTATGCAAATATCAAGCGAAAAACGCGGTCGGCAGCCAATTGATGTGCGGTTCGGGATGTGACGTCTGTTTTGATATTTTAAAAATATGCAAATTGTGCTGGAGTTTATGCTGGTTTTGTGCGTAAATAATTTTGTTTACAAATTAGACGCTTTGTAGTTGTTATATATGTTAAATACATCATTTTAGATGTGTTCATTGTGATTATACTGGCTGGGTTTATAAAAGTTTATAAAATTGACGGGATATCTTTGCTTGGGGCAAAATGTAAACAAAGCTTGTCTATTTCCGAATCTAATCGCGTGCATCTCTGATGATTATACTGTGTGTATGTTGAAAAAAACATAGATTAAACACACTCGCAACAGACACACCCCAAAGCGGAGACGTTATAGCGTTGCCAGCGGCACTGAGCGGAGTTTTGCCGCTGTAGTGGACACGCACCGTTAGTGTGCAATTGGAATTATCGTAAATACGAGTTTCCTAGTCAGAAATTGGAGGAATGGCCACTCAAGTTGTAAATACGACTGGGAAACTCTGAGATAGTGTTGCCAGACGTACAATAATTTTGACCTCTGTATGACGTACAATCAATAATGAAAAGAAAAACAATGTACAATAATTTCAGAATTTTGTGACACTTTAATGTGATTTTGAGGAGATTGTGAACGTGGTGTTACGCATGTCTTCCATCTCATCTCACGTCTCACTCTCTCTCACGAGCACAAGTTACATTCCTTTTCTATTTCGTATACAAGGTTGTATATCATAAATATTTCTATGTTTTGCAAGAAAAAAAAAGTAAATAAAGTAAACGTTCCTACGTTCCTTCCAAGCTCAGGTTGATCGTTTAGCAATAAAGTAATTTGCAGATTGTGTCAAAAAGCTTCTGAGTTGCAGTTGGAACTGTCGCTGTAGTAACTACATTTTATTTAATCTACATAATTTTCTCTTGCCGTTACACACACGTACATTTACATGTATAAAAAACCATTTGATGCATATTGTATGCATTTAACACAGCAAAAACTGCATTTCACTGACATTTCAGAACTGAGATGTAGCCTATAACAATAGTGCAGGTACTGTTTAAATGGTTGTCAATGAATGCAACACTACATTTTATTCAAAATTCATTAGATATTAACCAAATATCTGCAATACATTTTGGCTTTAATAAGATTTAAGAAATATACATAACTGAACCTGGTGCCATCCATGATTCCTATTCATTCTGACAACAAAGCACTTGAACGCGATAAACGAATAATTGTGACTAAGTGGGAAGTAGGACATTTCAACAGCATGAGTTCCTCGTAATACTGAGCAGATCACAATACACCGCTCCCGATAATACAATTAAATATTAGAATACTGATAACAGCCATATATTTATGCATTCACCCAATGCTTTTATGCAATGCTTTCAGATTTTACATTTTATTCATACATTCCCTAGGAATCAAACCCATGACCTTGCCATTGCCTTGCTTTAAAGCTAATAAGTGAACAAATGGTGCAAATCTTCCCTCAGTTTCATCCCAGGAGAAACACTCTTGGCGAGAAGCCAGAACAACACGGTACAGATGCATAAATTACATCCCTAACCGGCTCTCTGTGCCCGAGTGTGAGCGTGCTGTTTGTCTTTACCATTTCATTGTCCCTACATTACCTGCATTCTGCTGCTTCAGGAGCTAAAGTACGCGAGGTGTTCTCATGCTGAGCTAGTAACAGCCCTGCGGGACGGGCGTGTTTACCTGATGATGGTGGGCATGACTTCAGCGGTGAACAGAATGGAGAGGGAAGCGGCCGCTTGGGACGAGAACAGGCCCATGATGGAGAACACGGTCATGGCCGACTCGCTCAGATCTGCAGGGACACATTCATCTGAACGTCAAACACTGACACCCGAAATACCTCAAAGAAATAAATCATTTTTGCAAATCTTACAAAACATATCCAGATCATATTTCACTCACAAAATATATAAATATTCCATATTAGACTGTTTTGCATTGTGATATTTTCAACAATTACATGCATTTACAATTAATTAACAATAAAGCAAATTTTCCACATTAAGAAAACATGTAAGAAAAGAATAACTAATTGGCTATAAAGAAAAATAACATTATTTAAACAAGTGTAATTATAAGTATGCATCCCTGTAGTATTTATTTAAAATTTATGCAGAATATATATATATTTTTTTTTTATTATTATATATATATATATATATTAAATTCACTGTGTCCAGACAGGATAATTTTATTAATGTATTACAGTAATGAATGAAATTGATTTATTTACAGTATTTGAAGTTATGAGATGTTGAGGGACAATGTGCTCACATGCAGTATACATTTGTCTGTATTATTTAAAAAAAATATTTATAAATAATTAAATATTAATTCCTTTCTTTATTGTTTTGAATTGAAGATGAGAAAACGATGTAAGAAACCGTCATTAGCATGTGTGTATGGTGTCAGGAAAGCGACACTTACAGTCCATGAGTCCGAGCAGGATTAGGGAAGCCAGTCCGGTCAAGGTCATGGCTAGAAGAAGAATTCCACGACGACCAAACCGGTCCACGGTTGCCCAGAGCAGCAGCCAGGCTCCGCCCCCGGCACATACAGACAGCAGGTACGTCCAATAGAAACTGGGGGTGATTCCTCTAACGTCACCTCTGAAGGAGCTGTAGCAGTGACTGATGCCATGAGAGATGAACCTGGACACAATGCAACAAAATAAAGCAGCAAAACCTTTTTTTAACATATTAGAATGATTTCTGAAGGATCATGTAAAACTGAAGACTATGTAATAGTCAGTATGATCATTACAATAGGAATAAATTGCGGGCTAAAGTCTGTGAACTTTCAGCATACTATTATACTGTGATGTCAGTCAAGTTCTTTATGGACCTTTGTGCACTGGGCCACAGTAATGATTGGATAGAAAAGGGCTTTCCCCAAACTGTTCCCATAAAGCATTGTCTAAAATGTCTAGGTAAGCTGAAGTATTAAGATTTCCTTTTACTGGAAATCAGAGCCGTGGAAAAACAGCCCCACACCATAATCCCCCCTCCACCCAACATTACAGTCGACACAATGTCAAGTAAGTTAAAGGTAAGTTTCTCCTGGCATCCACCAAACCCAGATTCATCTATGAAGCCAATTCTCATCACACAGCGCATTCATCCTGGGAAATTGCCAGAACGCCTTCTGTGTGAACGCAAACAGACCCGGGATTGATGCTGGGTTGGGGCTCTAGTAACATTGTCGTGTTCAGTCCCGGAACGTGCGCTGTGTGAACAAAAGCCGTAATCAATGCCGTCTCGTAATGATGATGATGAACTCTCTGATCCGGAAAATCACTGGCAGACATTGTGAATTAATCAAAATCAAACGAACCCGGGTCAAATCCGGGTCACTTCATCCGTGTATTTTCCGGAATCTCTGTGTGAAAGGGGCTTTAGACAGCCAGAACGATTTAGCTCTCCATCCGACACTTCTATTGTACTCAGTGATGTGAGGTTGCATGCATCTGCTCGGCCATGCAAACCCACTCGATATTAATGCCAGTGGATATTAATGCCAGTGGAAGTTTTACACACTGGCACTCATGACCGTTATGTGACTTTACATGGTCTTACACTTCGTGGCTGAGTTTCTGCGGTTCCTAAACGCTTCCACTAAAACCACTCACAGTTGACTGTGAAATATCTATCTGGGATGAAATTTCATGAAAGACTTGCTGCAAAGGTGGCATTCCAATCACAGTGCCATGCTTGAATCCAATGAGCTCTTCAGAACGACCAAAGTCTTTCCCAAATGCTTGATTTTATACACCTATGGCAATGAGTCTGATAGAAACACCTAATTTCAAGAATTAAGAGGTGTGTACCAATACTTTTGGCGTTTAAGTACTCACTAAATGTTTCACGTTTAGTTTTTCTCTTGTCAAAAATGACAATCAGCTGAAAATGAGCTTTTTTGTTATTTTGCAAGAGCAGTCCGCCTTCAACTTCCAAAAGATGTTCATTTTTGCACATTAGGCAAGTAAAAACAGTAGGAATCACTTACGATGTGAATCCCAGCACACACAGGTTTTTCCAGATGTTTCTGCTGTGCAGTAGTTCTGGGAAGGACAGATGAGGACGTCCAGGAGATGAGGACGACTCTGTGTCCATCTCTATATCAGACACAATAACACACTCATTCTGCATTCTTGTTCATTGAGAACTGAACTACTATTAGACGAAAACATCCTGCAGAAACTGATGCTGTTAGCGTTTCAAAATGAACATTTCCCAGCGTCAACAAGACAATGATATTTTTAAACTAACCCGAGAAACTGTCGTCATCTCTCTGCCGCTCGCTCCGTTCGCTGAAGGAATTTATGTCTCCCGTCCTCTCGGAAAGCAGAAGCCAGCGAGGAGATTCGGGAAACACTCCCGGGATCCTGAAGACACACAAACTGATCTTTAAATGCCAGCTAAAAGAGCAGCTTCACAGAGAAATAACAGCATTTGCTCTGCTAACAGCACAGGGAGAACGACACTGTGCCACTAGCGGGACGTTCATTACTAGCAAGCGCTAATGCGCGCTGGCTGCACTTAAAGCTTTGATGCTTCACAGGGAGTTTTAGATCAATATTTCTGAATGAGGCTGAAGGAGCAGTCGCTTTGCATTTAGGCTGATGAAGTGTTGAAAAGCTTCCTGTTCCCAGCAGCTCAAGCATGAGTGAGCCAGTTTAATAACATAAGAGATGTTCTCCACAGAACTGACGGCCTGACCTGCAGGACCGGTTTGTGTTTTAATACATGTCAAATATGTTTTTCATATCGCAGCTCATAGAACTTTCAGGGATCAAACATGAAGGATCGCAGATGACCCGAGTAAACGTCAGCTTTGGGTTTCTGTGATCTTTTGTGAATTTTGCTGAGGTAAATACATCACAGAATTTTTATTGAACATAATCAGATGAGAAATAAAACGTATGTGTATCAGTATATTGGATCTGTGCAGCTCTTAAAGTGACAGCAGCCTAATAAACCTGCTGACGTCTCTATAATAACAGTAATCAAACAACAAAACACTAAGAAAAAAACACTCATTGCTTTTGACTGAACAACTTTGATAAGGATTAATCTATGTTCATTTATACAGTGAAGACTATGCAGTGCTATTTTACTTTTTAAATTAATTACATTTCTGTCATTTTCACTGGTATCTAAAATGGTCACCGCCCATTGGTAGGTCTGGAAAAAAGTTAGTTTTAGACCACCATATATATATATATATATATACACACTGATATATATAAACATTTTACAAGGAAATGATGCCAAAATGTGTTTATATTTCATACCTATTCTAAGTTAGTAATAAATATATATATTATATATAAAAAAAAACATTGGTTTAAAGGAAGGACAGTGTTAAGGTTTTGTTGAAATTGCAAGAGTGATGTGGAAGTATAAGAATAGGTATGAAATTATAAACATCATGTTTTGGCATCATTTCCTGGTAAAATGTTTTATGAATCATCTAGCTGTCTTAAATGACCTTATAATAGTCATCAGTCTCAAACGTTCTTCTCAGTGCACCTCTAATAGTGAGAAGTATACAAACCAAAACCACATGATACAAGCTGAACTGTGAGAAATCTGAACCATTTGCCAGAGCATAATTATTACAAAAGCTGATCATTAGGTTGTATTCCTCATGGACTAACCCGTAGCAGAGGAACAACGCCAGCGGAGCCGCTCCGGTTCCCAACAGGCCCCTCCAGGAGCCACAGCCGAGGGCCACCGCCAGCAGCAGGAGCTCGCCCGCAAACGTGGTCAGCCCGGACATCATCGTGGCCAGCAGCCGCAGGGAAGGGTCGCAGAGCTCCAGACCTACGACACAACAGAAACTGCTGTAAAGGTCATGACTAACAGAATGCATTCAAGCGTTTCATATTCTGGTCTGGATATTAGCGTCTGTAGGTTTAGTTCACTCGCAGTGTGTCTTGATTGAACCCTCTGGTGCTGTTCGGTCGGAAATATTTGACCGAAAAAACGTTTTTTTTTTTTTTTTTACCACATTGGAATGGTAGGAAACTTGGTAAAGGTTTTTTTGAACACACAAAAAAAATTATGGACATGATTCGAAGAGGTTAAATGGTCCTAAAAAAATAGTTACTTGTGTTGTTTGGGATTAAAAATGTACGCATTGGAAATTAGTTTGATCTAGTGGAAATGTTTGGTACTGCACTCAAACAAAATCATTTCTGACTCAAATTTTGAACACAACTTGTTCAGATTTATCGCTTGAATTTTCTCAGTTTTAGGGTAAAACATGTTTTGAAAAATATTCATTTTATATCAAATATAAAAACAGTATTTTCTTTTTCACTTTTTCACTTTAGGAATCATCTTCCAAGGGCCATCTTTAAAAAGAGACCAAAGTTCAGTCTGTGCTCTAACGCATTCAAGATTTTACAACAGTTTAAGTTGGAAATTTCATTTTCAGGTCAACATGCTCCAAAAAGTAGGTAATAAATGGATTACAACAATTCCAAAAATATAATTTAGTACCATAAAATCCCATAAAAAAAATTCTAAATATTAACTGAACTAAAACATAGTACATTCATTTCATTGAAATCAAATTTTGGTCATTTTTGACCGCCACGCGAGCAGGACCAGAACGTTTAGATATTGTATATTTTCCAGTGTAATATCATCAGGCCCAAGAGAGCGCTCTGATGTTTATCACAGCTGTTTGACTCACGTGTGACGTAGAGCGTGAGGTAGACGCCAGCGCTCGCAGCAGCGAGACAGAAGCGCATGGAGATGAAGACGGGCGGCGAGGGCGAGACACACACCAGCACACCGAACACCACCGCCAGGGTCAGAGACACCAGCAGGGACGTATGCCTACCCAGCCTGAGAGCAAACACAGCACAACTCAACACACAAATACAGAAATAACATCACACTAGGGGTGTAACCATACCCTCGTGTCACGATTCGATACATATCACGATACGAGATTATTGCGATACTCAAAGACATATGGTAAAAGCTTAACAAAAAAATGTAGTGTTGATTAAAATGCTAAGTTTGATATATTACACTGTGTGTGTAAATGAATAGACTTGACTTGGTTCTGAAACCCAAGCACAGGACAATAGAGACACCAGAATAAACATATTCATGATTCTGAAGCTGAAAATACTGAATTATTTTAGACGAATGTTTGATCTCTGTCACTGACTAGATATATTTAATAATGTAGGACACTTTTTACTGCTAATATAAGACATTTTGCATTATCAGGAGCCATAAATATTCCCCATTGCATTATTATATTATACATTAGCAGTTTAATGTAGTACTGACACTAAAACTCTGAAAACTTGCTGAAATAAATTTTTAACTATACACAATACATATTGTCACAATCCATGATACATATTGTTGCATTTTTGTATTGCGATATATTGTAACCTGAACAGACGGTTCCTCACCGGTCAGACGCGTAACCCAAACCCAGGCAGCCTGTAAGAGTTCCCAGAATGAAGCACACCTCTTCTACTGGAACCAGCCAGTACCGCAAACACACCAGATCCCACTGGAAACAACAGGAAGTCAGGCCAGAGCAGACAGGAAGTCAGTTGTAGCAGTAGCAGGGACATGCAAACAGTTTCCAAATTAAAAAGACTTCCTGTTGGTAAGGAAACAATAACACTGTGATCTTAAAGACACACATGTTTACTTCTATCCTAAAGTTGAATACGTAACCGGGCTTTAGTTTCACTTCATGTTTGATATTCAATTCACATTTCTTTGTATAGCGCCTTTCCACAAAACTCTTGTGGGAAAATGTCAACATTACAATTATACATACACTGATCTTTTATCAGAGGAAACTGTCTAAGTTATATATTTCAAAAATGTACATAACAAATCACAGTTAGCTAAAAATGCATTTAAAAATTCAATAATTTATGCAAAAAATGGGTTACACTTTATTTTAAGGTGTCATTGTAATTATATATTTACAGTGTAATATTAATTCACTACATGCCATTACTATAGGGATAGGGTAGGATTAGGGTTTAGTTGAGGATTAGTTGCATGTAAATTAATTTACTGTTATTCCTATGGTAATTACATGTAACATATGTAACAAGGACACTGTAAAATAAAGTGTTACCTAAAAATGCATTTAAACAATGTAATAATTTAAGGCAGAAACAATGAGCTCATTGAAGTAATGAATACTTGTTTGTAAACAAATGATAACGGCAGAACTGTAAATAACAATGTAAATATAACAAATTAATTCTTCAAATTCAAACAGCTGTGGATTGAGTCAGACGTCATGTGACCAAACCAGCGGCATGATGACACGACCACACAAGACATCATCAGCTGAAATGTGACCAAACCAGTTCTTCAGCACACATGACTCGTGTTCAGGGTGGAGAACTGCAGCCCACACACACACACACACACACACACTAAACACACTAACACACTAAACACACAACACACACACACACACACAACTAAACATAAAACACTCCATAAATGAATGCATTAACTATCTTTAGATTGCTCCCGGTTTTGCATCCTTGAAACTCCTGACAGAGAGTAATCATTTGTGTGAGTCTATTAATAAACCAACACCTGCTGTGACGTGTTTAGTGAGGAATCTGATGAATGCATTTGTCAACCTTTCACTGGACATGGAGTTTGACAGACATGAAGACACGCGTCCCTCCCAGATGAAGCGTGATTAAACACCAGATATGAATCTATTTAAAGTTCATCTGTGAGAAAGTCACTGGCGTATCAGTGCTGTGTGTGTAAGAACACAATCTCA
This sequence comes from Chrosomus eos, assembly GCA_036326025.1. NCBI lineage: Eukaryota > Metazoa > Chordata > Actinopteri > Cypriniformes > Leuciscidae > Chrosomus > Chrosomus eos. Next base: position 3,154,899 of record CM070840.1, read on the forward strand.
GTGAATCTCTGCATCACACTGGAACAAAATCAATATTTACATATTTAATATCACAAAGGTTCTGATTGGCTGTGATTATGTCACATCATGGAGCATTATTTATGGAAAATTACAATTTCTTGCATCACACTTCTGTGACATTCAGCCGGATTAAAATCAACATGTTTATAGACTTTTTCTAAGATAAAAGTTTTTTCTTATTATTTTTTTTCAGGTTATTGCATTATTCTGTAGTAAAGATCTTTCCTGTTATAAAGATATGATATCATATGGTTAGTTCACACAAAAACTAAATAAAAGTGTTGTTATCATTAACTAAGACGAAAAATATTTAAAAAGTTAAAATAGCAACTACCTTAAAATAAGTTTATATTTTGATTTACTTCAGGTAATGTTTAAGATAACATTTCTTCTAAAATACTAGAACTAAAATTAAGGTTACACTTTATTTTAAGGTGGCTGTGTTACAGTGTAAGAACTGAGTAATAATATTAACTACATGTACTTACTAAAGAGTTAGAATTGGGGTTTGATTTAGGGTTAGTTGCATGCAAATATGCATAATTTATTGTTATTACAACATGCAACGTGTAACAAGGATACTGTAACAAAATATTTAGACTATTTTAGATTATTTACTGATGTGGCAAGTATCCGTGTAATAAGCGTGATAATGTACATCCAGCCGGTTTTTATCTCAGAATAATAGGTGTGTGTGTGTGTGTGTGTGTGTGTGTGTGTGTGTGTGTGTGTGTGTGTGTGGTGTGTGTGTGTGATCTCAGAATAACCCCCTTCAGGTGTGTGTGTGTGTGTGTGTGTGTGTGTGTGTGTGTGTGTGTGTGTGTGTGTGTGTGTGTGTGTGTGTGTGTGTGTGTGTGTGTGTGTGTGTGTGTGTGTTATCTCTGATGAAGACCTGATCCTGATCACCCTATCGGGTTTATTCTGAGATAACAACCGGCTGGATGTACATTATCTCATACATATACAATGAAATGGATCCTGGTCTGATGTTATTGTGTGTAAAAAGAGCAGCGTGAACATTTTTCTGAACGTCTTGATTCTGAGCTTTAAACTGATGAACTAGTTGAGCGTGTCACCCACCTCTGTGACGATGTTATTGGTCAGTCCTTCGGTGATGTTGTAGTCGTATCCGGCATCGCAGTCCCTCAGACCCGACGGCGTCCCGTTGATGAACACGAACTGCTTACACTGAGCCAGACCTCCGTCTCCCTTCTCCGCGCGCATGGAGGCGTTGGCCGCCTGAGGAACGGGAGACGGTCCCGGGAGACGACACCGGAAGGGCGAGGACAGGGTCAGGAGCGGGTCACATGACAGCAGGAACGCCAGGAACAGGTTGGGTAGAACGGAGAGAGCGATGAGGAGCCGCTGCTTCCTTCGGCCCAGAGCCAGAATCATGACCTCTCCGGTGGGGGGGAGGGGGAGGGGCAGGGAGGAGGGGGGGGAGGACGGGAGCGAGGGAGGAGGGGGGGGACACGGGGTCGGGGAGCCCAGCGGGGGGGACGGTGATGTCATCGTTCAGATGGAGAGAGAGAAAGAGAGAGAGAGAGAAAGATAGACGTTTGTCTGTGTCTCTCACTCTCTCTCTTCCTCTGCTCGACCGAACGATGAGAAATAACCTGCAGAAGAAAAAGAAACATGAAATCATATGACTGATGGATCTGATGGATGGAATGATAGACAGATGATAGATAGATAGATAGATAGATAGATGAAAGGTGAAATTAAAGACTAAACAGGTGAAAGAATAAAATAAAAGAATTAACAGATGAAAGACAAAAAAGGAGTGAAATGAAGGAACGAACAGATGAATAGAACGAAAGAACTGGAGGAATGTGAGTGTTATGTAAGTGGAATTAGAGAATAACTGCACCAATGAAACCATATAACATAAACACAAATATGATCATGCATATGAGCAGAGCTTCTAACATCATTCACGAGTCCTGATATGAAAATTACTTTATTTATTATAAAACATAACAAATCCTCACCTGCAACTGCTGACGTCTCCAGATGAGCCACAGATGCGACACTGATCACATCAGCTGATTTACAGGAGCACTCCAGCACACACACACCGATGAAGATGAAGATGAAGATGAAGAAGATGTTCTGATGTGTTCTGGACCCGTTCGGCCCGGCGTAATAAACACTCTCTCTCCACACACACACAAACAAAAGCGCTTCGCTTCACTTCTGCTGATCTGACGCGTTCTGTCCGTCGCACGCGACGCCAAACAAACGCGTTAACTGGAGGTAAATAAAGCCTGGATTCCGCTGTCTCGGAGATGATGACGGCCATGGACGGAAACGGATCCCGGCACCGAGACACGGACAGGGCGGAAAAACCGGCCCGACTGGCGGCCAGTGTCGGAACACATCGGGAACATTCGGGCAGCTTCGGAAACATTCAACTAGACGCAGTTGCAGTACCGCCACACGACCGCGCGAGGGCGCCATTTCACCACACGCGAAAACTGTTACAAAGGATTTTAATTCGATTTAAAACGGTTACAAAACTGCACACGCATTACACACTGTCTGTATTACTACATGCGTACTATTTAAAAAACAGTACACAATGGCTGTGGTCACTAAACTCTGGATTGTCTGTATGCATGAAATGAAAGGATGACCTTCTACATTTATCAAAGAAAACTCATAAGCTCATAAAAATGTCATGACAATGGATATATGAAATATTATTTCTATGTTAATTTTAAATAAAACTTTAATCTACAATTATTTATTTTGTATACATGTGTCATGATTGTACTATGCTAACAATTCTTCCTCTGTATTTTTGTTGTTTTCCAGTACAAATATCTGAACATTCTTAAATCAAGATACATAAGCAAAATTACTTTAAGGTCTTTTGTGTGCGTGCGTGTGTGCGTGCGTGTGTGCTGTGTGTGTGTTGTGTGTGTGTGTGTGTGTGTGTGTGTGTGTGTGTGTGTGTGTGTGTGTGTGTGTGTGTGTGTGTGTGTGTGTGTGTGTGTGTGTGTGTGTGTGTTAAAAAGGCTCTCCAATCTGTATTATAGTTATAAAAGAGACTCTAGTGCCCTCTTGTGGCTAAATACATATTAAGTTAAGATATAGAAGACGTGCATTAACGGAACAGTCTAGCTACTGGGGCGTGGTCTATTGCACATACACAGAAGTTTGATGGAGATATGCTGCTTGTTAGATTGTTTCCACAGAGTGCGTGCATATACCAAACCACTACTGTTTGAAAGTGGCTGCAAATTACCATTAAAGAGATATACGTCTCTGACCGGACGTCTTGTGACTGCTCATTTTCCACCAGAACATAATATAGTCTCCATTACAAATGGTCCTTCGAGCCGGAGTGAGGAGCTGTCACAATTAAGATGTATCAGTGTGATCCTGACAGCAGACCTGAATCTCCTGAGCCCATTGTCAGACCCAGGCGATCAGTGCGTCTACCTAGTTATCTATCTGACTTTGAGGTCACCAGATACCACCCAAGACCACAGTCACGGGACAGAGCAGACAATTCTTCTCCTGAACTGAGTGAAGATTCTGATCCACCAGGGGCAGCTTCACTCAATATAGCTGCCACCTACCATGAACAGAGACCAAGTTCTCAGCATGGGCAGCTAATAGAATGGAGCTCTATCGGGGAAGATGAACAGCGGCATAAAATCTCCTCTCCACATTCTGATTTGTCATCGGTGGCCTTAGCAGAGTTTCAGCAGCTTAAGAAAGAAAATGATGAACTGCGGCATTTTGCAAATGAACAGATGAGACTGTTGGAAAAAAGGAATGAGGCTCTTGAAGCACAGATGAAACAGCTAGTAGCAAGTAACCAGCCCAGTCATCATTTCACAGGTATGTCCTCACCAATACCACAGCCTCGTCTTCATCCCCCACAAAGAGCCAAAGAAGCTAGGCCTGTACCCTTACCTCGATCAAAGCTGCTTAACAAAGTGAGTGATGGTGCAGATGATCAGGTCAGACATGACTTCCTTTCCGACTTAGATCAGAGGCTTAAAAGGCTTGAGATGACTTCACAGCAGACCTATTCCAGTCCTATCTCACCTCGACAGTCTTCCCCCCAGAGACCCTCACACTACAGCAGAACAGATGACAACATAGGTGTCAATCGTCACACAGAGCAACGTATCCCTCGCAACCAAGAGAGCACTTACCGTGGACCAGCTCCCACTATCCCAAACTTTGTAAAGCCAGACCCAAGAGAGTTTTCTCGGTTACGAATCGCATTGGAGAATATTCTACCAGCTGATGCCACTGAGAGATTCAAGTTTCAGATACTCGTCGACCACTTAAAATTGGAAGAAGCTCTGCTTATAGCAGATTCCTACAGCAACTCATTGTATCCCTTCACAGATACTATGGAAGCACTTAATCAGCAGTATGGACAACCCCACCAGCTGGCCCTTCAGAGAATAGCAGAACTTATGGATGCCCCGAACATCAGCAGTGGAGATGTGAAAGCTTTCAGGATGTTTGCATTAAGAGTTCGCTCATTAGTCAGTATGCTTCAACAGCTGGGCAAGAAGGGATATGTTGAATTGGAGTGCGGATCCCACGTAACAAGGTTATTGTGTAAACTTCCACATGATCTGCAGACAAGCTTCAGAAGGTTTATCTATCCCCACAGAGTATCTATTCCTACATTACTGGATTTCTCAGCCTGGCTAGAGTTCGAGCTGCAGGTCCAAGAAGATAATTCCAGGTTCTCTCTTTCCACGAATAAGCCAGTAGCCATGAGCAGAAAGGGAGAAAGTAAGGATTTGAAACGTCAGACAAATCCAACAAGTATATTCCTTGGTACAGAGAAATGCACTGTCTCAAGAGCCATGCCAATGAATGATACTGAGTCTAAGTCCAGGGAGAGAAACATCTTCTGTCCATATTGTGATGGACATGATCACTACTTGAACGGCTGTTCTAGTTTCAGTCAGTTGAACAGAGATAAGAAAGTGAAATGGATTCAAACCAACAATCGATGTTGGCGTTGTGGGAGAGGGCACCAAGCGGCAAAATGTAATCTCAGAACGCTTTGCAAGATCTGTAATCGCAGACACTTGTTTGTCCTCCATGAGGTTAATAATCGGCCCACCACAAAGACCAATGACTCTCCTGATCCTGGATCCTCTGAGAGCTGCCTAGTGAACACCACCACAGAGACCTTGTACTTAGATCGACCCGCTGGCAGTCGTCAAGTTTTGTTAAAGCTTTGTAAGGTGCTCTTAAGGAATGGCCATCATTGCTTGGAAACTTACGCCATACTAGATGATGGTTCCGAACGTACAATACTCCTTCACTCTGCAGTTCAACAGCTTAAGTTGACAGGTCAGCCCGAAGAACTGGTGTTACGTACAGTACGTCAAGACCGCCACAATCTACAAGGGGCTACTGTGGCTTTTACAGTATCACCTGTCTTCCAACCTGAGATTACTTTCAAGATACATAAGGCTTTTAACCGCTGAACCACTCGGACTGGCTGAACATACCCATCCAGTCAGTGAGTTACAGAGCAAGTATCGGCATCTACAGGGATTACCGCTGCAACAGGTTGATTCCGTACAGCCACTCCTCCTCATAGGTTCTGACTATCCACACCTCATTACACCAGTTGAACCATTCGTCTAGGCCCTCCAAACGGACCTGCTGCCATCAGGACCCGTCTGGGTTGGACACTGCAGGGTCCCACTCAAGAAATTAAACATTGCCTCTCCGAACAACAATGTCTCTTCACTTCTACTTCCTTTTCCCCTACCGACCTGTAAATCAAGTGGAGAGATTATGGCAATTAGATGTGCTCCGTATCGCAGCGAGAAAACTCATCATTCGATCCAAGCAAGATCAAGAGGCCATTGCTTTACTCGAGTCAAAGACGACTAGAGTTATGGTAGATGGAGTTGCTCGATACGCCACTCCATTGCTTCGAGTGAAGAACATGCCTATACTGCAAGCCCCAAAGGAGAGTACCCTGCCTTGTCTCAGAGGAATAGAAAGAAGGTTAGCCAAGAATCCAACTCAAGCAGCATCTTACAGGGCCGAGATGAAAAGGTTGGAGGAGGAAGGATATGCTTCAGTGATATCTCCAGAACAGGTGGAACAGACAACTGAATCATGGTATATCCCCCACCATATGACTCAGCACAATGGAAAGAACAGAGTCGTTTTCAACTGTTCCTTTCAGCACAGAGGGAAGAACCTGAAACCAACTGCTACTTCCAGGTCCTACATTAGGCCCCACCCTGATGTCCGTTCTGCTAAGGTTCCGTGAGCACGACGTGGCTTTAAGCAGTGACATCAGGGTATGTTTCATCAGTGCGTCTATTGCCGGAGGATCGACCTCTGGTACGCTTCCTGTGGAGAGATCTCAAGAGAGAAGAGCTTCCCCAAGTCTATGAGTGGCAAGTCCTTCCCTTTGGGACGACATGCAGTCCATGTTGTGCAACATTTGCATTACAGAAACACATCATGGATCATAGTCAACCAGGAGAAGATGTCCCTGAAAGCATTGAGAAATCCTTCTATGTGGACAACTTCCTCCAAAGTTTCAGTTCCAAGGAAGAAGCAGAGTCAATGGTGACAAAGTTACGAAACCTCTTAGCAACAGGTGGGTTTGATTTAAGACAGTGGGCTAGTAACTTCCCTAATGTTCTGAGCCATGTCCCATGTCATGCTAGGTCCACCAGCATTGCATTGTGGCTGACACAAGGTCAACCGGATGCTCAAGAATCCACGCTTGGTCTACACTGGCACTGTATATCAGATAAGCTGTCATACAAGTACCGTCCCATTGACTACTCAGTACCCACAATGCGCAACATTTACAAGGTCTTAGCCAGCCAATATGACCCATTGGGTTACATTGTCCCTTACATTACACGAGCTAAAATATTAGTTCAGCGCCTTGGGACAAGAAGAGGGAATGGGATGATCCCCAACTACCAAGTGAGTTACTCCACGCCTGGCAGGCATGGGAATTGGAGTTGCCAGACCTTCAACTTATCTCACTCCCTAGGTGTTATGTCACTGCAGAGTTAGACAAGACCCAATGTCTGAGAGAGATCCATATCTTTTGTGATGCCTCGGAGCAAGCCTACGGCTCTGTAGCCTATCTACGGACACAGAGTCCTCAAGGAGACATAGAAGTAGCTTTCCTGACAGCCCGTTCAAGAGTTTCCCCCAAAAAGCGTCAGTCAATCCCTCGTTTGGAGCTGTGTGCTGCCTTAACTGGAGCTCAGCTGGCTAAGCTTCTGATGTCAGAGCTTACCATTCCAATTCAGAATGTCATGCTCTGGTCTGATTCAACTACTGTGCTAACCTGGATCCAAGCTGACTCATGTAGATTTAAGGTTTTTGTTGGAACAAGAGTAGCGGAGATACAGGAATTGACTGACCCAGGGGCCTGGCATTATGTAGATACCAAAACAAATCCAGCAGATGACATCACACGTGGCAAAACTCTGGCCGAGTTGTCCAATCCAGGCCGGTGGAACCAGGGCCCACCATTTCTCCTTCTGCACACAGATCAGTGGCCTAAGAGTCCACTTCTCCACCTACAGAGTGAGGATGAGGAGGTGAAACGAGCTACCTTTTGCGGGTTTACTGTTCCAGACAAACATCCAGCGTTGCCTGATAGTGGTCAATTCCAGTCCTATGATGAATTGCTCAAATCTACTGCCCAGGTATTGCAGGGGGCGGCCTCGGATCATGATGTTCTGACAGCAGATGAATATCAAGAAGCTGAGCTAGCTCTCCTCCGCCTGGCAAAGAGACAAAGTTTCCCTGTGGAAGTTAGCCATCTTAAGTCAGGTAAACCTTTACCCACGAGTAGCCGTCTCCTGTGCCTCGCTCCGGAATATGATAGTACTATGCAGCTCATTAGGGTTGGTGGGCGCCTCAGAAGGACAGAACAACTAGATGAATTTGCAATTCACCCCATAGTTCTTGACTCTAGACATCCCCTGACCAAGTTGATCATTCAAGATTTTTGATGCAAAACTGCACCATCCAGGAGCTGAACGTGTATTTGCAGAAGTGCGACGCAGATACTGGATCTTGAAGGGCAGGGAAGTAATTCGTCAAAATCAAAGAGCTTGTTTAGGCTGTAAAACATGGAGAGTAAGCCAAGCACGCAGAAGATGGCTGACCTTCCCCCATCACGACTGCGATTATTGCAACCAGCCTACTACTCAACAGGGTAGATTGTTTTGGACCCTACCTTGTTAAAATTGGACGCAGAAATGAGAAACGATGGGGGCTTATATTTAAGTGTCTGACAACCCGAGCGGTGTATTTAGACCTCCTCAGCAACATCGACACTGACTCATTCTTAATGGCCTTGAGACGATTTCATCTCCCGTAGGGGGAAGCCATTTGAAATCATCTCAGATCAGGGGACGAATTTTCGGGGGGGTGATCGAGAGTTACAAGAAGCTTTTGCAGCACTTCACCCAACACTAAAGAGCAGCTAGCCAGCCAAACGATTAGATTCCAGTTCAATCCCCTGGTGCTCCACACTTTGGAGGCTGTTGGGAAAGGGAAATCCGGTCCCTTAAACTGCCCTTTGCGCTACTATAGGGATCAGATTGTAACTGAGGAAGTTCTACGAACTGTACTTGTTGAGATTGAGGGCATCCTCAACTCTAAACCCTCGGTTATACTTCGTCTGATGTAGCGGACTTAGACCCAATCACTCCTAATATGCTGCTTATGGGCGGCTAGACTCATCCCTAACCTCAAGTAGTGTATCCACAATCAGAGATTTTGAGTAGAAGACGCTGGAGGCATAGTCAGATTATGGCGGATCATTTCTGGAAACATTTTATCCGCAATTACCTGCCAGGACTTCAGTCACGCCAAAAATGGCAAAGAGATTCAGGAAACTTAACACCTGGAACTATTGTCCATGTATAGATGACCAACAGCACACCTCGGGCTCGTGGCCAGTATGGGAAAATACGAAAGTATCTCCCTTGAGAAGATGGTAGAGTCAGGTGGCTGAGTTGAATTAAAGAACAAAACCTACCTCCGCCCCAATTTCCCCGTCTGATCATCCTCCCTAATCTGCCAGACAGATAACGCCTGTAGAACTATGCCCAAACTGAGATTGTACTTTTCCAGGTACACAGTTACAGAGGAAATGTTGGGGCGGCTGTTAAAAAGGAGCTCTCCCAAGACTGTAATTAGAGTTAAAAAAGAGAAACACTAGAGCCCTCTTGTGGCTAAATACATATTAAGCTTTAAGATATAGGAAGACGTGCAAATAACGGAACAGTCTAGCTACTGGGTCGTGGTCTATTGCACATACACAGAAGTTGATGGAGATATGCTGCCTTGATAGATTGTTTCCACAGAGTGCTGCAAAAACCAAACCACTACTGTGAAAGTGGCTGCCAAATTACCATTAAAGAGATATACGACTCTGACCGGACGTCTTGTGACTGCTCATAATTCCACCAGAACAAAATATAGTTCTCCATTACAGTGTGTGTGTTGTGTGTGTGTGGTGTGTTGTGTGTGTGTTGTGTGTGTGTGTGTGTGTGTTTGTGTGTGTGTGTGTGGTGGTGTGGTGTGTGTGTGTTGCTGTGTGTGTGTGTGTGTGTGTGGAAAAAACAGGATTTTTTGCCAAATGGGGTTATAATAATAATATAATATCTATTTTTAAAATAAACCCTTAATATTTTATACACACACACACACACACACACACACAACACACACACAAACACACACACACATATGTATATGCGTGTATTTATTTGTAATAAAATATTATGGGTTTAAATTTAAAATCTAACTTTAACCCTACATGTCAACTATTAAAGATTTTCAGACAAGTATCATGAAAATGGCATGCTAAGCTGTATAAATATGAATAAATTAATTGTATTTGCCCGCGCAAGAGCGGAGTGATCTTAATCAGCCTGAAGGGTTTGTAAATTCGTTTATAAACCAACCGCCACGCCTAAACATTATCCCAGCTTAATACATGGCTACCTACCAAATAAATCAATAATTTGACCAATTAATTGAATTAAAAAAAAGAATTTATTAGATCGACCCGCTGGCAGTCGTCAAGTTTTGTTAAAGCTTTGTAAGGTGCTCTTAAGGAATGGCCATCATTGCTTGGAAACTTACGCCATACTAGATGATGGTTCCGAACGTACAATACTCCTTCACTCTGCAGTTCAACAGCTTAAGTTGACAGGTCAGCCCGAAGAACTGGTGTTACGTACAGTACGTCAAGACCGCCACAATCTACAAGGGGCTACTGTGGCTTTTACAGTATCACCTGTCTTCCAACCTGAGATTACTTTCAAGATACATAAGGCTTTTACCGCTGAACCACTCGGACTGGCTGAACATACCCATCCAGTCAGTGAGTTACAGAGCAAGTATCGGCATCTACAGGGATTACCGCTGCAACAGGTTGATTCCGTACAGCCACTCCTCCTCATAGGTTCTGACTATCCACACCTCATTACACCAGTTGAACCAGTTCGTCTAGGCCCTCCAAACGGACCTGCTGCCATCAGGACCCGTCTGGGTTGGACACTGCAGGGTCCCACTCAAGAAATTAAACATTGCCTCTCCGAACAACAATGTCTCTTCACTTCTACTTCCTTTTCCCCTACCGACCTGTATAATCAAGTGGAGAGATTATGGCAATTAGATGTGCTCCCGTATCGCAGCGAGAAACTCATCATTCGATCCAAGCAAGATCAAGAGGCCATTGCTTTACTCGAGTCAAAGACGACTAGAGTTATGGTAGATGGAGTTGCTCGATACGCCACTCCATTGCTTCGAGTGAAGAACATGCCTATACTGCAAGCCCCAAAGGAGAGTACCCTGCCTTGTCTCAGAGGAATAGAAAGAAGGTTAGCCAAAGATCCAACTCAAGCAGCATCTTACAGGGCCGAGATGAAAAGGTTGGAGGAGGAAGGATATGCTTCAGTGATATCTCCAGAACAGGTGGAACAGACAACTGAATCATGGTATATCCCCCACCATATGACTCAGCACAATGGAAAGAACAGAGTCGTTTTCAACTGTTCCTTTCAGCACAGAGGGAAGAACCTGAACCAACTGCTACTTCCAGGTCCTACATTAGGCCCCACCCTGATGTCCGTTCTGCTAAGGTTCCGTGAGCACGACGTGGCTTTAAGCAGTGACATCAGGGGTATGTTTCATCAGGTGCGTCTATTGCCGGAGGATCGACCTCTGGTACGCTTCCTGTGGAGAGATCTCAAGAGAGAAGAGCTTCCCCAAGTCTATGAGTGGCAAGTCCTTCCCTTTGGGACGACATGCAGTCCATGTTGTGCAACATTTGCATTACAGAAACACATCATGGATCATAGTCAACCAGGAGAAGATGTCCCTGAAAGCATTGAGAAATCCTTCTATGTGGACAACTTCCTCCAAAGTTTCAGTTCCAAGGAAGAAGCAGAGTCAATGGTGACAAAGTTACGAAACCTCTTAGCAACAGGTGGGTTTGATTTAAGACAGTGGGCTAGTAACTTCCCTAATGTTCTGAGCCATGTCCCATGTCATGCTAGGTCCACCAGCATTGCATTGTGGCTGACACAAGGTCAACCGGATGCTCAAGAATCCACGCTTGGTCTACACTGGCACTGTATATCAGATAAGCTGTCATACAAGTACCGTCCCATTGACTACTCAGTACCCACAATGCGCAACATTTACAAGGTCTTAGCCAGCCAATATGACCCATTGGGTTACATTGTCCCTTACATTACACGAGCTAAAATATTAGTTCAGCGCCTGTGGGACAAGAAGAGGGAATGGGATGATCCCCAACTACCAAGTGAGTTACTCCACGCCTGGCAGGCATGGGAATTGGAGTTGCCAGACCTTCAACTTATCTCACTCCCTAGGTGTTATGTCACTGCAGAGTTAGACAAGACCCAATGTCTGAGAGAGATCCATATCTTTTGTGATGCCTCGGAGCAAGCCTACGGCTCTGTAGCCTATCTACGGACACAGAGTCCTCAAGGAGACATAGAAGTAGCTTTCCTGACAGCCCGTTCAAGAGTTTCCCCCAAAAAGCGTCAGTCAATCCCTCGTTTGGAGCTGTGTGCTGCCTTAACTGGAGCTCAGCTGGCTAAGCTTCTGATGTCAGAGCTTACCATTCCAATTCAGAATGTCATGCTCTGGTCTGATTCAACTACTGTGCTAACCTGGATCCAAGCTGACTCATGTAGATTTAAGGTTTTTGTTGGAACAAGAGTAGCGGAGATACAGGAATTGACTGACCCAGGGGCCTGGCATTATGTAGATACCAAAACAAATCCAGCAGATGACATCACACGTGGCAAAACTCTGGCCGAGTTGTCCAATCCAGGCCGGTGGAACCAGGGCCCACCATTTCTCCTTCTGCACACAGATCAGTGGCCTAAGAGTCCACTTCTCCACCTACAGAGTGAGGATGAGGAGGTGAAACGAGCTACCTTTTGCGGGTTTACTGTTCCAGACAAACATCCAGCGTTGCCTGATAGTGGTCAATTCCAGTCCTATGATGAATTGCTCAAATCTACTGCCCAGGTATTGCAGGGGGCGGCCTCGGATCATGATGTTCTGACAGCAGATGAATATCAAGAAGCTGAGCTAGCTCTCCTCCGCCTGGCAAAGAGACAAAGTTTCCCTGTGGAAGTTAGCCATCTTAAGTCAGGTAAACCTTTACCCACGAGTAGCCGTCTCCTGTGCCTCGCTCCGGAATATGATAGTACTATGCAGCTCATTAGGGTTGGTGGGCGCCTCAGAAGGACAGAACAACTAGATGAATTTGCAATTCACCCCATAGTTCTTGACTCTAGACATCCCCTGACCAAGTTGATCATTCAAGATTTTGATGCAAAACTGCACCATCCAGGAGCTGAACGTGTATTTGCAGAAGTGCGACGCAGATACTGGATCTTGAAGGGCAGGGAAGTAATTCGTCAAAATCAAAGAGCTTGTTTAGGCTGTAAAACATGGAGAGGTAAGCCAAGCACGCAGAAGATGGCTGACCTTCCCCCATCACGACTGCGATTATTGCAACCAGCCTACTACTCAACAGGGGTAGATTGTTTTGGACCCTACCTTGTTAAAATTGGACGCAGAAATGAGAAACGATGGGGGCTTATATTTAAGTGTCTGACAACCCGAGCGGTGTATTTAGACCTCCTCAGCAACATCGACACTGACTCATTCTTAATGGCCTTGAGACGATTCATCTCCCGTAGGGGAAGCCATTTGAAATCATCTCAGATCAGGGGACGAATTTTCGGGGAGGTGATCGAGAGTTACAAGAAGCTTTTGCAGCACTTCACCCAACACTAAAAGAGCAGCTAGCCAGCCAAACGATTAGATTCCAGTTCAATCCCCCTGGTGCTCCACACTTTGGAGGCTGTTGGGAAAGGGAAATCCGGTCCCTTAAAACTGCCCTTTGCGCTACTATAGGGGATCAGATTGTAACTGAGGAAGTTCTACGAACTGTACTTGTTGAGATTGAGGGCATCCTCAACTCTAAACCCCTCGGTTATACTTCGTCTGATGTAGCGGACTTAGACCCAATCACTCCTAATATGCTGCTTATGGGGCGGCTAGACTCATCCCTAACCTCAAGTAGTGTATCCACAATCAGAGATTTTGAGTAGAAGACGCTGGAGGCATAGTCAGATTATGGCGGATCATTTCTGGAAACATTTTATCCGCAATTACCTGCCAGGACTTCAGTCACGCCAAAAATGGCAAAGAGATTCAGGAAACTTAACACCTGGAACTATTGTCATGATAGTTGACCAACAGCTCCCTCGGGCTCTGTGGCCAGTTGGGAAAGTTACGAAAGTTCTCCCTGGAGAAGATGGTAGAGTCAGGGTGGCTGAGGTTGAAGTAAAGAACAAAACCTACCTCCGCCCAATTTCCCGTCTGATCAGCCTCCCTAATCTGCCAGACTGATTACGCCTTAGAACTATGCCCAAACTGAGATTGCCTTTTCCAGGGTACACATTTACAGAGGAAATGTGGGGGCGGCTGTTAAAAAGGCTCTCCAATCTGTATTATAGTTATAAAAGAGACTCTAGTGCCCTCTTGTGGCTAAATACATATTAAGTTAAGATATAGAAGACGTGCATTAACGGAACAGTCTAGCTACTGGGGCGTGGTCTATTGCACATACACAGAAGTTTGATGGAGATATGCTGCTTGTTAGATTGTTTCCACAGAGTGCGTGCATATACCAAACCACTACTGTTTGAAAGTGGCTGCAAATTACCATTAAAGAGATATACGTCTCTGACCGGACGTCTTGTGACTGCTCATTTTCCACCAGAACATAATATAGTCTCCATTACAGTGTGTGTGTGTGTGTGTGTGTGTGTGTGTGTGTGTGTGTGTGTGTGTGTGTGTGTGTGTGTGTGTGTGTGTGTGTGTGTGTGTGTGTGTGTGTGTGTGTGTGTGTGTGTGTGTGTGTGTGTGTGGAAAAAGACAAGGATTTTTTGCCAAATGGGGTTATAATAATAATAATAATTTTCTATTTTAATAAACCCTTAATATTTTATACACACACACACACACACACACACACACACACACACACACACACACACACACATATGTATATGCGTGTATGTATGTGTATAAAATATTATGGGTTTAAAATTTAAAATCTAACTTTAAGCCCTACTGTCAAATATTAAAGATTTTCAGACAAGTATCATGATAATGGCATGCTATTCTGTATAATATAATAATATTTGATTTGCCCGACGCAAAGCGGAGTGATCTTAATCAGCCTGAAGGGTTTGTATTCGTTATAACAACCGCCTCGCTATACATTATCCCGCTTATTACATGGCTACCTACCAAATAAATCAATAATTTGACTCAAATTATTGATTTAAAAAAGAATTTATTGATTTAAAAACGATTGTATTACTTCCGCTAAAGAAAATAGTCCGTTCCGTCTCTGAACTGCGTCTATGGCAACGCTCTGTTTATCATGGCAACGCTCTGTTTATCATGGCAACGCTCTGTTTATCATGGTAACGGTGTGTTATACGAAGCAGCGTCTGTTATCAAGAAATAACACACCACATTCTACATTGGAATTCTACCAAGCCATGTAATAATATATTTTAACATAATATATTAATATTATATTCTATTATATAATTTAATAATATGAAGTTATTAAATTTATATATAGCCTATAAGTAAAACTTTAGGCCTACTGTTAAATATTAGTTTTTCAGACAAGTATCATGATAGTTTCATGCTAATCTGTATTATACCCAGGGGGCAAAGAGGGTTTATCAGACTGCTGTAAAAGGTTGTCATATAAAAATGAAATCTATGATGTCTGAGGATCACAACCTGAACCCATGAACATTAATACAGGAAGAAGTACTTTAGAAACCAGCCTTTATTCATTATTATTGCAGAGATGGGGTTTGGGCATTGAGTGCATTGTGTACGTAACTAGATTTTTTGATCCAGGCACTTTTTATTTGACCTACCTTTTGTCTTCTGCATTCTCCGAGTCCTTATCCATGTCTCCTGTTCTTCCCTCAGATTTATCCCCCAGAAACAGTCCCACTGACCCAGCCCCACTGACCCAGCCTCAAACCCCATCTAATGATGATTAATAAAGGCAGGTTTCTGAAGTATTCTTCCTGCCTCTATGTATTAAAGTTCATGGGTAATGTGTTTCATTCAGACTTTAACATTAAGTCTTTTACTGTTATATGTCAACAAGATTCAGCAACACATGTTCTCCTGCTAACCCAATGTTTAGATCTGTTTGGGTATTTATGCAAATTAGCACATATGTAATTAGATTATGCACCGTTTGTCCATGTTAACAAACAATTTCAAAAAACTTGTAATACATTTTTTGTTTGTCTTGATGTAAGTAATCAACTCAGTAATTTTCATGGTGATATCTAAAGGTTAACATTTTTACCCAATTCACGTGAGAAAAATTATGAATATGCGAATGAATAGACTATATTTGGGTATTTTTCTAAACTTTCCCCTAATGGAATTCTTCTGGGCTTTTTCTCCCTTACTCAGGACATATTGAGGATACAAAATCAGTTGAGTTTGCTTCTGTTGCAATTTGTTCAACCTTTTTTCATAAAATGACTGGACTATTGGGTTATTTCGGGGAGTTTAAGCATGATTTGAGGTAGCATTGCTTTGACCCATATTACAAGTTTCCAGCAGCTTGTTGACCGGGTCGTCCACCCAGGTTGTGATCCTCAGACATCATAGATTTCATTTTTATATGACAACGTTTTACAGCAGCCCATGTCTGATTTCCTAAAAAACAGGTGTTTTGCGCCCTGGGTATAATATAATATATATTATTCTAACAAAAGTAAATATAATAAAATATAATTATACTAAGTGTTGAGAATGAAGTGAGTGAGTGTTCAGGTGTTGAGCGTTTGCATCTCAGCCTGTCCTCATGCAGTGTGTGTTGAGTAACAGAGCTGGGTTGAAACACACTCTTTCCTCACACTGTGGCAGATTTCAGGCCTGGGACCGCAGATTGCTCCACAGCCATACGGAATCAAGTTACAACACAAACATCAACAGTTGTGTGCATTAATAAATGTCAGAGTGTTCTCTCTGTCCCTGTGTGTTATCAGCCTCAGTTCATCTGGACCAGATAACCCGACGCGAGCGCTATCAGCGTACGCCACACCAACACCCCTGCGCTCGGTCCCACATGTGACGAAATCTCATCCGTCCCACTGAAGCTCGGCCTGAGCTCTTCCCGCTCAAACACCCGTGTCATCGTGTCCGTTTGAAGGGAGGAAAGATGACATTCTGCTACTGTGTTGTGCAATTTACAATCAATGCAGCAGATTGACCAAATAAACTCATTTCAGTGGAGGCAAATCTGCAAAGTTGCTTGATTTAGTGTGTGTGTGTGTGTGTGTGTGTGTGTGTGTGTGTGTGTGTGTGTTGTGTGTGTGTGTGTGTGTGTGTGTGGTGTGTGTGTGTGTGTGTGGTGTGTGTGTGATACGTGAGAGTCAATCAGATTCTGATGCATATTTTGTGGATACATTTATTTTTTATAATCATAGAGCTAGTTTTCATGTCACACGTCTGTGGTTTTGTATGTTTGGTTTAAAACAGAAATTCCAAATTAGAATTCTAAAGTTCCAATATCATTATATTCTTAAACAATAAAATCATACGACTGAATATTAATACAAAAGTCAAGAGTATTTTTCATGATTGAACATAAATTGAAACTGTATAAAAATACAAATATATACAAAACACATGTGAACACTGTCATGTGATTGTGCACTATAAAAAATATGTCTGCAATTACTTAAAATTTGTTGGGATAACTTAACTGAACTAAACTAAAGTTAACTGAACTTAATATTTTAAGTCAAGCACAAACACATCTCTGTAAAAAACGTAACTCATTATTTTGTGTTATCTTTTTGCATGGGTTTTTTTTAGTTTAACTAACTTATTTCGATAAGTTGAGGACAAGAAAATTTAAAATTTCTTGTTGTCTGGACAATCTAGTTATCTCTTACAAAAAAAATTTAAGTTGATATAACTTAAATTTTATTTTTTCAGTGTACTTTTTTAACTTGAAACAACACATTATTTCTTATTCTAATGTTGAATTTTAGGTTGTGATAAATAATCACAGCAATAATTTTTATATTGGGTGTTTGTAATTTCATACAACAATTAATTAATACAAATTATGGTAACACTTTATTTTACAGTGTCCATGTTACATGTAGTTACTGTAGTAATAACTATAAATTATGCATAATTACATGCACCTAACCCAATATTAAGTACATAGTTAATAATTATTACTCAGGACTTACACTGCTAAAATAATTTGGGTTACTCTTTATTTTAAAGTGCCTATGTTAAAGTAATTATTTTTGACATACAGAATTTGTTTGTAATGCATTTTTCTTGCTTTATATTAATTAGTTTAATTGTTAAACACTTTACAGTAAGGTCTCGTTATTTAACGTTAGTTAATACATTAATAATGAGCAAAACATTTGTTTTATTAGTATTTATTAGTTAATTAATAAAAAATACAAAAAAATACAACTTTTCATTGTTAGTTCATCTCAGCTCAAGTCTATTAAATAATATAAAACATATCATTGATTTTAATAATGTTATAGTAAATGCTGAAATTAACTAACTAAAATTAATAAATGCTTTAGTTTACATGAATAATGATGAAAAATACTTGAATTTTTCCTTATGTAACCTTTACATTTTAGATCTAGCCGAGAAGCCATTCAGTACAAAACATTTTAAAAATAGATTAATATTTCAGTCAATGTGTCTATATACACAAACTGAATTTCAAAAAAAAAACCAACCATGAGAAATATTCACACAGAATCTCCGATCTCTCCAGGAGAATAACAAATTAAACGAGTTGCAGATTGAACTATTTATTTAAAATCAAAGTCAAAAATCAAAACGCTTGAGTTTGTTATGCTTCGACTTCCTGATTTTCTGTGATGTAACACAAACAACATCAGTTTATCATTTTAAAATGACAGATATTCCTGCTTTAGATGTTGAGATTTGACTAGTTCACGGTCGATTATTGTTCACTTTGGGAAATGACATTCACTGAAACTATAAGAAAGTCACGAATCTAATCTAAGATCAAGGTCACACTTTATTTTGATGGTCTCTTCTGTCGACTATAAGTAACTTTGCAACTACATGTCTAACTCTCATTAGAGTATTAGTAGATCTGCTTAATATCTGATGATAACTCTTTATTCTGATGATCCTCAACACAGATTATAAGTAACTTATGGCTTCATTTACACGTGGCCGGCTATTTCATAAACGGATATATTTCACCCTCTCTGTTTTCAAAATTATCATCGTGCACACCTGTCAGTTTCCAGAAAAGTGTTCGTTTACACGAGTCTGTGTATATATGCCGTCAAGAGCATGCCAAACCTGTAGGTGGCAGTGTAACGAGAAGCTCAAGCGTTAGCCAATCAGAATCCAGAAAATAGCAACGCATCACTTCCTCTTTCTCTTTTGAACAAAGAGTCGCACTTTTGACGCAGTGCGAGTTCTGTCACATACTGTGACGTCGCTGCCTAAACTCTGTGTTTCTCAGTTTACATGCAAAGTTTTACAAAATCTCGGAGTTTTTAGAAAGAATCATTTTCAGAGGCAAATTCTCCGTTTGCGTGTAAATGAAGGGAAATGTCTCCGTTTTACAAAATAACCATATATTCGTGTAAACGGGGCCTACATGTCAACTTATTCTCCTAACCCGACCCTACCAGTCTACTAATACTCTAACACTATAATCAGAGTTAGTAGACATGTAGGTGCAACGTTACTTATAATCAACAGAATGTGTTAAAGGTGCATTGTGTAATATTTAAGAGGATCTGTTGACAGAAATGCAATATCATATTCATAACTATGTTTTCAGTGGTGTATAAGACCTTACTTAATGCATTTCGTCACTATGTTGTTCTTCGTGTAAAGAAGCTGCTAAAGTCAGCGAATAAAATACTGACACAATAGCTATGTTTCCATCCACACGTTTTTATCCGCATTAAGTGATATCGAATGAAAAATGCCTTATGGAAACAGTAAAATTTGATTGAATGTCATGAATATCGACTCAAATGAAATGCGTTCGGTCTCATGGGATTTTATCTTGATGGATATACGGCTTATGTGATAAACGCTGATGGAAACCTTATTATATACCATATATATATATATATATATATATATATACGGTATATATACCGATATACCAATTTGATCGTAAAACAGCATGTGACGTCATTACACACAGGTTTTTATTCGCTTTAAAGCCGTTGGATGGAAACACACTTTCACCAGCTTTATTCACATGAGCTTTTATACCGAACTTCAGATAATTCCATTGACAAGTGGATGGAAACTTGGCTTATGATGAACAAGTAACAATAATATTTGCAATAACATTGTTTTACTTAATAATTCAGTAAACATAATTTCGAAACCTCATTGTTTAACTGGCTACTCTGCTGTCTCAGACGACGACATCACTTCCTGTCAGCCACCGTAACTTCTGTTGGGTGCGATTCACAACCTCACCACTAGCTGCCGCTAAAATCACACAGTGCACCTTTAAAAGGGACCATGAAAATAAAGTGAAACCGAGATGAACAGAACCTGGAGTGTCTCAGCAGTTGTCGTCCTGCTCTTTGGCCTGTAGGTGGCGCTGTGACAGATAGTGTCTGAGCGAGTCCACCTCGTGTGACAGGCGCTGTATGTGCATCTGAAGCCGGTGGTTCTCGTCCTGAAGCTGTAGCGCCCTCTGCTGGGTCAGCTGGATACGCCGGCGAGCTTTATCACGACTCTTCCTCACCGCGATGTTGTTGCGCTCTCTGCGCAGCCGATACTCCGCGCTGTCTTTACTCAATCCTCTCTTCTGTCCCGACTGGCGGAGAGCCGGCACTGGCGGCGGCAGAAGAAACTGGGAAAAATCCTTCCCATAGATCAGTGGTACCGAGAACGGAAAAGAAATAAAGTTCAGATTCATACACCGATGACCACTCCACAAAACACACACAACTGGCTATAATAGATTTTGGCGTTAAAATGAAGTAATTCTTTCACTCTCATGTGAAATTCCCAGATCATAAACATATCTCCCACTTCTTTTTTATTGCTTAAAATAAACTTAAAATCAAATCAAATGTGTGACATATCTATTCTTATATATTATTATCTGTCACGTATCTATTATTAATTTAGCAAATGCTTTTTTCAGTTTTATAAAGACTTTTTTTAACATTATTTTTATCTTAAATATATCCTCGTTGTCCAAACCACAAACATTCAATGGAATCTAACAACGAATTGTCGTAGGGAAATATTAATTTGTTATTAATTGTAATTATTTCAGTGCCTCAAACTATTTCATGCAAACACATAAAAAAAACCTAATTATTCCAGGAAATGTTTTAAAAAACATGTATTAAAATTATTTTAAAAACGTATTTATTATATAATATTTACTATTCTATCTAATTTAATATTCACTAATATTAAGTGTTTAGTCATAGAATTATTTACTAATTAATTTTATTCTTAGACATATAATTAATAAACCAGTGCTATTTTAATATAATTAAAAAACTAGTTTTATTCATATGTTGAACTGGTTTTTATTTGCATAGTTATCAGTTCAATTTTAAAGTTTTAGTAATTTTGTTGTGTTTTTGTCATTTTTATTGGTATATAAGTATAATATAAAAATGTAGTTGTGGTTATTTTAGTACATCAAGATAAACAAAATATATTCAAATTATATTAAAAAAATTATCTAATATTTCTTTTTACATTTATAATTATCATTATAATCATTAATAACTTACTGTAATATTATAAACATAAAATATATAATTACTAATATGAATTATTTACTCATAATTATTATTTATTAATGAATAAACCAATGTGTTATTTTAATGTAATTGAGAAACTATTACAGTTTCATTAATATGTAATTAGTTTTATATGTATATTTTCCATTTAAATTTTTGTTCAAGTTTTAGTAATTTTGTTGTTTTTGTCATTTGCACAAGTATACAAGTTAGAAGTTATTATACGTATAATATATAATTATACATGTTTTAAATACATCATTATAGATTTTATTGATCTTATTTCAGTTTTAGTTGTAGTTATTTTAGTACATCAAGTTAAACTAAATGAAAAAAGGAAAAGCTGCAATGGCAACTACCTGGAATAAAATATGTTTTTGTAATATTTTATTATATTTTGAGCAACAATTCTTTTTTTAATGATTTTAGTTTTAGTTGTACTGTAGTTATTTTAGTACATCAAGTTAAACTAAATGAAAAATGGATTTAATGGTTTTTGGTTTTAGATTATGTTTTTTTTATGGTTTTAGTTCCAGTTAACTATGATAACCCAGCAAACAGCCACATGTTTATAGAAACGGTGAGATGTAAACAAAAACGGTGTATTGTTCACTGCTGAATTTCATTGTATTCATCAGTTTGCTCATAAGAGGCACGATGTGTGTGTGTGTGTGTGTGTGTGTGTGTGTGTGTGTGTGTGTGTGTGTGTCTGTATGTGTCCGTGTCTGTATGTGTGTGTGTGTGTGTGTGTGTGTGTGTGTCCGTGTCTGTGTGTGTGTCCGTGTCTGTGTGTGTGTCCGTGTCTGTGTGTGTGTCCATGTCCGTGTCTGTCCATGTCCGTGTCTGTATGTGTATGTGTGTGTGTCCGTGTTTGTGTGTGTGTGTGTGTGTGTGTGCGTGTGTGTCCGTGTGTGTGTGTGTGTGTGTGTGTGTGTGTGTGTGTGTGTCCGTGTCTGTGTGTGTGTGTCAGTGTCTGTGTGTGTGTCCATATCCATGTCTGTATGTGTCTGTGTGTGTCCGTGTCCGTGTGTGTGTGTGTATGTATGTGTATGTGTGTGTGTGTGTGTGTGTGTGTGTGTGTGTGTGTGTGTGTCCGTGTCTGTGTGTGTGTCCGTGTCTGTGTGTGTGTCCGTGTCTGTGTGTGTGTCCATGTCCGTGTCTGTCCATGTCCGTGTCTGTATGTGTCTGTGTGTGTGTCCGTGTTTGTTTGTGTGTGTGTGTGTGTGTCCGTGTGTGTGTGTGTGTGTGTGTGTGTGTGTGTGTGTGTGTGTGTGTCCGTGTCTGTGTGTGTATGTGTCTGTGTGTGTGTGTGTGTGTGTGTGCGTGCGTGTGTGTGTGTGCGTGCGTGTGTGTGCGTGTGTGTCCGTGTGTGTGTGTGTGTGTGTGTGTGTGTCCGTGTCTGTGTGTGTGTGTGTGTGTCAGTGTCTGTGTGTGTGTCCATATCCATGTCTGTATGTGTCTGTATGTGTCTGTGTGTGTCCGTGTCCGTGTGTGTGTGTGTATGTATGTGTATGTGTGTGTGTGTGTGTGTGTGTGTGTGTGTGTGTGTCCGTGTCCGTGTCTGTGTGTGTGTGTGTGTGTCTGTGTGTGTGTCACCTGTGAAGCGCTGTGGTTCTGCTGCGTGCTCCGGTCGCTGCTGCCGGTGTTCAGACAGGATGGGTACGCCAGGTAACCCAAGCCCATCATCTGCTCCGGGGTCTTGGGGAAGCCCATGTTCTGGCCGTACAGACCCGGGTCCATCGGAGGCATGGGCTCCTGAGCAAGAGGCCCGTCAGGAGAGCTGGAGCACGGGTGATGGAGGGAGAACATGCAGATGGAGGACGGGGAGCTGTCGGAGATGGACATCTGTGGATGAGGAAGAGTTGAGCTGTAGAAATATGAACATATGAAGTTATGATGTGAATCTCGAGTGAGTGCTGCTGAACGCTCCTCTCAGGCTTTATGGGTCCTTCTACAAAATCCGTTATGATACAGGTACTTCAGCGCTCATGACAACATCATTTCCTCTGTCACAACCCTCTCTCTCTCCCTCCTTCCCCCTCCAATTATGTTTTATCTTGCATCATAGATTAACTTCTTTTTTCCCTCTTCATTTTCCTTTTATTACACTTTCTACAATCTAACCCTGTCCTCGTCGTCCAAACAACTCTTACAATTCCCTGTGATAAATCCTGGAGGGATTTTTTATCATTTGTTATAATTATTTCAAAAACAAAAATTATTTCTGAAAAGTAGTAGGTTTGATTAAAAATTCTAATTCATTTCAAATTATGTCCATTAATTATCTATTATTTCTTTCTAATCATTATTTATATATATATATATATATATATATATATATATATATATTAGAGCTGTCAAATTAATTCATTCCAATTAATCTTATCTAACATAAAAGTTTGTGCATATGTAATATGTGTGTATATATATATATATATATATATATATATATATATATATATATATATATATATATATATATATATATAAAATTTGCAACTAGAAAATATTCTTTTTTACAATTACTACTTTATTTAAAATTATTAATCTATAAAATTTATAATTGCATATATTTTTATTAATTTATATAAAAATAATTTATATACATTTTAAATATGTAATTACAAATACATTTACATTTTAATACTTTAATTATTATTTACTAAATAAATATAACTAATAAATAAATATGTGTTTATTTATTATGCCTGAGAATAAAGTTAAAGATGTTTTGTTTGTTTTAAATTATACCACTAAATTATTAGGCAGAAATGCATCTAAACTTCTAAACTGAAATTCACATTTATTTATTTATTTTTGTGCATTTTTAAGAGATGGACCAAAAAGTTTAGTCTTTATGGCTGATGTAAGTGAAATATAACAGTACATCTAAGATTAGACTTTTAAAAATGCTGGATTTGAAATATTCTGTCATGGCCTAAAGAAGGTGGAACCTTTTTCTTCTAAACAGTCGTAAATTACTTCATATTAGTACTTACTCCTACTCAGAAGTACATGTCAAATGACCTACAAATACCTCACAGTGGATTGGCCAATCAGCTTCATCGTTCATGATGAGCTCACTGGCGCCTCCTGCAGGAGGACGGAGGAACTGCACACAGCGAACGTCTGAAAGACACACAAATATCATACAGGGAATAAACTTGGTAAATTTTTGCCATTTATAGGGATTACCGTTTTACAATATTAAAAATTAATTTAATAGAGTGTGTCATTTTCTACCGTCTTTCTAAAGTATGTTAAATTAGTTGATGCTGAATGGAGAATGTAGTCAAATGAAAATTCACCTTTAAATATTAACTCAACAACATTAACATACTGTATTATAAAGACAGAACAGAATCACTCACCTGTAGCTCTGTGTCCATGAACATATAAGAGGGGTCAAAAAACTGATATTCTGTTTCAGATCTTCATAAACTCGCATTTTATTTTGTCACTGCTATAACATGAGAAGGGCTTTCCAGTACAGTTTAACGATTTATAAATGTTTACACACACACACACACACACACACACACACACACACACACACACACACACACACACACACACACACACACACACACACACACACACACACACACACACACACACACACACACACACACACATTTCCTATGGCACATAAACATAAAACCTTTAAAACTAATAAACACTTGAACTTGTATATTATCTCTCTATGTCAGTGTTTCACAAGGGAAATGACATCACAGACGGAGCGAGAGCTGCGCTCGGGTCAGAACCTCACTGTGGATTTGTGGGTAATCTGGACGCAGATGCAGAACCTGCACAGAACAAACACTGAATGTTTCCACCACTGAATGAAGAATAAAAAGGTAATTGTGACTTTTTATCTCAGAATTGCATGATATAAAGTCACAATTGTGTTATAAAGTCATCTAATTACTTTCAAAATGGAGAAAATCAAGTCCCACCCTTCAGTAGAATATCCCAAATACATCACATTATAGAAAGATGAATATGGTTTAAGAACAAACCAGGTGTGTTGTGTGTTTGCTAGAGTTGTGCGGTTTACACACCTGACGACACACATCTACAGCCTGTGTGTAGTTCCTGCACTTCAGACAGTTGAAGGCCAGACGGAAGCCTGTGAATCAGATTCCAGATTCAGATTATGATGTTCAGATTATGATGTTCAGATTATGATGTTCAGTTTATGATGTTCAGTTTAAGATGTTCAGTTTAAGATGTTCAGGTTATGATGTTCAGTTTATGATGTTCAGTTATGATGTTCAGATTATGATGTTCAGTTTAAGATGTTCAGATTATGATGTTCAGGTTATGATGTTCAGATTAATGATGTTCAGTTATGATGTTCAGATTATGATGTTCAGATTATGATGTTCAGATTATGATGTTCAGATTATGAAGTTCAGATTATGATGTTCAGGTTATGATGTTCAGATTATAATGTTCAGATTATGATGTTCAGGTTATGATGTTCAGATTATGATGTTCAGTTATGATGTTCAGATTATATGAATGTTCAAGTTTATGATGTTCAGATTATGATGTTCAGATTATGATGTTCAGATTATGATGTTCAGATTATGATGTTCAGGTTATGATGTTCAGATTATGATGTTCAGTTATGATGTTCAGATTATGATGTTCAGGTTATGATGTTCAGATTATGATGTTCAGGTTATGATGTTCAGATTATGATGTTCAGATTATGATGTTCAGATTATGATGTTCAGTTATGATGTTCAGGTTATGATGTTCAGATTATGATGTTCAGATTATGATGTTCAGTTTACGATGTTCAGTTACGATGTTCAGGTTATGATGTTCAGATTATGATGTTCAGATTATGATGTTCAGGTTATGATGTTCAGATTATGATGTTCAGATTATGATGTTCAGGTTATAATGTTCAGGTTATGATGTAGTTTCAGGTTATGATGTTCAGATTATGATGTTCAGATTTATGATGTTCAGTTTATGATGTTCAGGTTATGATGTTCAGATTATGATGTTCAGGTTATGATGTTCAGATTATGATGTTCAGATTATGATGTTCAGATTATGATGTTCAGGTTATAATGTTCAGGTTATGATGTTCAGTATTATGATGTTCAGATTATGATGTTCAGGTTATAATGTTCAGAGTTATGATGTTCAGGTTATGATGTTCAGTTATGATTGTTCAGATTATGTAATGTTCAGATTATGATGTTCAGTTTAAGATGTTCAGGTTATGATGTTCAGGTTATGATGTTCAGATTATGATGTTCAGTTATGATGTTCAGATTATGATGTTCAGATTATGATGTTCAGATTATGATGTTCAGGTTATGATGTTCAGGTTATGATGTTCAGATTATGATGTTCAGATTATGATGTTCAGTTTACGATGTTCAGTTTTACGATGTTCAGGTTATGATGTTCAGATTATGATGTTCAGATTATGATGTTCAGGTTATGATGTTCAGATTATGATGTTCAGATTATGATGTTCAGGTTATAATGTTCAGGTTATGATGTTCAGGTTATGATGTTCAGATTATGATGTTCAGATTATGATGTTCAGTTTATGATGTTCAGGTTATGATGTTCAGATTATGATGTTCAGGTTATGATGTTCAGATTATGATGTTCAGATTATGATGTTCAGATTATGATGTTCAGGTTATAATGTTCAGGTTATGATGTTCAGATTATGATGTTCAGATTATGATGTTCAGGTTATAATGTTCAGATTATGATGTTCAGGTTATGATGTTCAGGTTATGATGTTCAGATTATGATGTTCAGATTATGATGTTCAGATTATGATGTTCAGGTTATGAATGTTCAGATTATGATGTTCAGATTATGATGTTCAGATTATGATGTTCAGTTATAAGTTCAGGTTATGATGTTCAGGTTTGATGTTCAGATTATATGTTCAGATTATTATGTTCAGGTTATGAAGTTCAGGTTATGATGTTCAGGTTATGAAGTTCAGGTTATGATGTTCAGATTATGATGTTAGTCTCTTATCTTCACAGGAATAATAAAGTCTCACCGACTGCAGGATCCACTCTGTTGCTGTATTTCCAGGCAAGCTCATATTGCAGCGCTGCATCTCTGTATCTCTGCTCCTTCTCCATCATCAAACCGTGATACTCGTACGCTTTACAACACGACTGAACGTTCACAACACAAAAAATGTGTTATTTAAGTGGAGAAAAGCCAAGCAAAAACAACTGATCATCCATTATCATATTACTAGCTCAAAATTGTTTTGATCTTAGACTAACTTTGTTTTTTCTTTATTTTTTCACCCAGTTTTATAAGCACGTTATATATATATATAATATATATATAACAATAAATATGCAGTAAATAAATAAATAACATATTTATTTATATACATTTTAATACCTGCTAATATATATACATACATATATATTCATGTTATATTATATTATATTTACTTATTTACTATTAATTATATTGACTAACTATGCATTT
This sequence comes from Chrosomus eos, assembly GCA_036326025.1. NCBI lineage: Eukaryota > Metazoa > Chordata > Actinopteri > Cypriniformes > Leuciscidae > Chrosomus > Chrosomus eos. Next base: position 3,182,867 of record CM070840.1, read on the forward strand.
TTAAAAAGTATCTCAAAACACATTTGTTCACTAGGGCCTTGATTTATTTTATTGTTGTGTTTCATTTAGTTATCTTATTTCTATTATGCATGAATATATGTTTTTTCTTTTCTGTGAATGCACACATGTATTTTTGTAAACATTGTTTTTAAAAAGGTGCTATATAAATAAAGTTTACTAACATATATACTTAGACATTTGTTCACACTAATGTTTTAGATATGCAATTTTAAAAACATTTTTGTGTTTATTATTTGTGTATACTTCAAAACTGAAGTGCTGTGTGCACTTTTAACATTCAAACAAAGTCAGTCCACTGTTTATTGCTGACATGAGCAAACACAAACCTTGTTATGTTGTATGCAGGTGTCGAGCAGTTTGTCCACGTGACTGTATTTTCCCATCTTTATGTACATGTCAGCCAAGAGCAGGCATGCGTTCTCTAAGTGATCCGCGTTTGCATCAGTCCACTCCATCCGGCTGAGGCGTTTGAGGAAGTTTCTGGCTCTGGGAATCTGTTTCAGCTGAAGGAAACCTTGAGCCATCGCCAGCAAAGATGCTTCCAACATCACCTGCAGATCAGGAGACGTTCAGGACACAGTAGAACAGAGTGTGTGTGTGTGTTGTGTGTGTGTTGTGTGTGTGTGTGTGTGTGTGTGTGTGTGTGTGTGTGTGTGTGTGTGTGTGTGTGTGTGTGTGTGTGTGTGTGTGTGTGTGTTATATATATATATAATATAAAATATATATATTAATAGTAAAGTTTTCATCTTAATTTTAGTTAAATTCTTTTTAATTTTTTGTTTTTTTGTCATTTTTATTAGTTTTTTGTTTACTGTTTACTTTACATTTTATAGTTTTTTTTTATTCATTTTATTTGAGTTTCAGTTTTAGTTAAATGATATTCAGAAATGTTGCTTTGGCAATAACTTTCATATTTTATTGTATTGCAGTTATCATTTATTTTATTTCAAGTAACAAAAATTTCTTTTTTATGGTTTTCGTGATCACACTATAGATTAGGGTTCAATTCTCACTATTACTAACTATTAACTATGACTTTTGCCTCAATAAACTCCAAATTACTGCTTTTTAATAGTTAGTAGGATAGTTGTTAGTTTAGGTATTGGGTAGAATTAAGGGATGTAGAATACAGTCGTGCTTTAATATGTGCTAATAAACAGCCAATATCCTAATAATATGCATGCTAATAGTGATAATTGGATCTTTAACTAAAGTGATAGCCTTTTAGTTTTAGTTAAATATAATAATCCTGTAAGAGGTCCATGATGTAAAGGAATATTTCAGGATCATGAGACTATAAAGAGAATCACATTTTAAGACGTCTCAAGAAGAAGGTTAAAGGTCCCATTTTGTCAAAACTGAAATGTCCTGGCTGTGTTCATGATAACAGAGGTCTCGGCTCTATGAAACTACCATATAAGTTTCAGAACAGTGGATCCACACACACACACAGCCTGAGTAAAGTAGCTGTGCCTTTTCACGAGCCGTTGTGACTAACGTATATTTGTGATGTCAGAACTACTCAGTCCCTTCAATCTCCTCCCCGACCAATGGTGGGTCACTCAGAAAACAACAGGCCAATCAGAGGAGAGGCTCATGAATATTAAGTAGACTGGGCCTAACTCGAGCTGTCTCAGAAAGAGCTGGAAACATATATTGAGATGCTTTTTGGTACTTATACCGCTATTCTTATTCTTAATATCTATTCTTAAGGGCATCAAACCCTAAAATAAAACTTCAGAAAGTTGTACAATATGGGACCTTTAAAGTAATTACAACAGTGGTGAAAATCTGCAACATCGAACAATGTACAAAATTCATGCAGAAATATAATATGCATAAAGATCATGATTAGTCACTTCCTGAAACAGTTCTTTAGTCTCCAAATGTTAAATGCTAAATGAAAGAGTCAAGCCTTTGCAAGCGTCTTACGTTGTCAGCCAGCGTGTCTGTGAGCTCCAGCACGGCTCTCTCCACATGTTTGTCCTCTTTACTGTAGATCCGGCAGAGGTTACCCAGCAGCCTGAGCTTGTCCTGCTCAGATTTACAGCGCGGGCGAAACATCGACAGCAGGTTTTGAGCTGTGCTCAGCCTCATCTCATTCTCTGACTCGCTGCAGGAGAAACATCACAGGTAACAGACACGAGGTCATCAGAATATCTGAAAACACAGACTTCATCAGTTCTTCTGACCTCGAGTCCTTCGGTCCTTCATCTAAAACATCCCTGTCAGGGTTCAGACAGATCTGGACCATCAGTTCTACGGCTGGTCCTCCCCAGTCCGCATCTCCTCTGGCCCGGTTCAGGTGCGTCAGGGCCGAGGTCACATGGTAGGTGTGCCTGAGGTCAACATCACACAAACAGCCGTCACGCTCTTATAAAGACCATTGAGAATAAAGACCCGTTCACACCAGAAGATAACTATATTAGGTACACACCAGTGGACGACATCGTTCTATTTATTCTAAGCACATGCTTGAACGATAAAAACATTGACAGCCAATCAGAATCCATTTATCAGCTGCAGAAAAAAAAAATCGTTCTGAAAGTGATTCCAACGATATCCATAATTCTGTGCTGTTATTGTTATAGCTGTGGTGTGAACTATTCTTTATTATTGAGAATGATTTTTAGAACTATATATTTATCGTTATCTTTATAGTTATTGTCCCTGGTGTGAACAGGGCTTAAGAATACTTTGAGGACACATTTAGAAATAATAATAAATTGCCCTCGATTAGTTAGTCTAGATTAGAAATTAAAGCAAAGGCATTGAACTTTACATGAACATTAGAAAATTTAATTTTTTCTTTCTAAAAAAATTCAACAGTGTTTGGATGAATCTCACAAAATCAGTGAAATGTGTGTCATGTTTTAATTATAAATAAAATAAATAAATAAAATTATAAAATTATATAGCACAAGGTTAAAGAAATTAGGAGAATTTTATTATATTTTTATGAACTTGACACATAAACAAGGTACATTATCTCTTTCTAAAAATTCTCAGAATGTAAAAGTCATATTTTACCTATAAATCAAATTAAAAATATATATTAAATTATAAAGCACAAAACAATTTAGCATCATTTTAGGACTATTAAGATATTTTATATTTTGTTTTCATTAACTTTGACAAATGATTCACAAACAAATACAATTTTCTAAAAAATTAATAGACTGGCAAAAACAAAGATTTAAATCATATTAAGGATCATTTACCAATAAATTCAATGGGGGGAATGAATCAATGAACGAATGAACGTTGTGTGTGTGTGTGTGTGTGTGTGTGTGTGTGTGTGTGTGTGTGTGTGTGTGTGTGTGTGTGTGTGTGTGTGTATAATATATCATATATATATATATATATATATTAATACACAATTATCATACCATTCAGTAAATATAGAGAACAAAGAAAAAAGGAAAATTAAAAAATGTAAAATTAAATTGAATTAAAAATTGAAATGATATGAAAATTAAGCGGAAATTATATTTTAGGACCATTACATTTTTTTGTGCAATTTTCTTTGTAATAAAAAAAATAATAACTGGAAAAAATTGCTCAAAATGGTAATGATACGAAAACATATTTTCAGCTTAAATTTATTTTTAATCAGTTTTTTCTTTGAGGTGAAATGGTTAAACTTCATGAGAAACAAACTTGTCTACCATTCTGAATCTTGTCAATAGACTATAGTTCACTGACCAGAAGTAAAAGCCCTTGCAGTAATTAAAGCCCGGTTCTCTGACCGACAGCAGACAGAACCTTTCACACGCCTTAAAAACAGACGGGGCGTCGTCTAGCTTCCCCATCCTGCGCAGGATGTCCAGAAACTTGGCCATGGCATGAAAGTTGTCTACCGTAAATGGAAACAGACATGAAATATTTGAATGTAGTAATTATGTTTGAGTTATGTGAGAAAGTACACACCTGGGTTTCGCTCCATTATACAAGCATAAATCTCGACTGCTTCCTCTTTTTGGTTCTTCCAAAATAATGTATCAGCCAACAGCTGAGGATAAAACCAAACACAGACATACAGTCAAAACAAAGATTATTATATCATTTTTTATATATTTATTTTACTAGTGGGTGTAGGACACTATAGTTCATCTATGTAAATAAGGAGAGGAAAATAAAGTAAACTGTGACATATTATACCCAAAAATTATTCATACTACCAGTAAAATTTATACAAATGTGGGACGAAATATTATTCAGACACTTTGAGCTGATCATGTTTTGCTGAAGTGTTTTTTTCTTTAACTGAACAAAGACAGACTGAACAACATGAAGCATTGCTGGGTAATTGTTTGAGCTAAACTGGTATTATCTAATTGTGTAGTTAAATTTAACAGCTGACAGATATTCAACATAATTCATGTGTGAGAGTCTAACAGAAGGACGGACAAAACCTGAGAAATGTGAAATAAACTGAGTTAATAACTCTGAGTTCTGGTCATATTTTAGTACAATTTTCTAAACTATAGCGAATAAACTGTGGTAATGTGAGAAATGTTGATGGTGTGTGAATAAAATAAATACGTGTGACTGTACATGGATAAATCTCATTTCTAAACGATACCATTGAGGCAGCAGTGTGGTTGAGGTTGAGCTGCAGTATCTTCACACACAGTTCCTCGCTATTGTCCAGTTTCTGATGATCGTAGTGTAACTGAGCGAGATGAAAGATGATCTGCAAGAGGACAACATCAAGCATGACAAAATGTGACATAGTAAAACATTCCCTCCGAATGTCACGACTACATTCACTGACCTCTTCGTTGTCTGGGCTGTGATTTAAAGCGTCTGTGTAGCGTAGTTTGGACATTTCCAGGTCGTGTTTGAGGTGAGACTCATGAGCCCAGTCACAACAGATGGACGACAACAACTTCTTCTCTTCCTCTAATTCTGCTGGATGCTCATTTGTAACACGGCAAACTACTTTTTGCTGGATATCATGTGCCTGACAGAAGAGCAAGAATACACTTATATTTGTTTGAACTTGCCTCAACAATGCTAAGACGTTGCAATCCATTTGTTCTTGATGTCAGAAGTAGCACGTTTGCTTTAAGTACATCAGAAACTGAAGTTTATTGTCAGGAATTGGTGCGACATTGTAGACAGCATCACGGATTATAATGAGTTCAATCCGCTTTTGTCGCGTTGTATCGTGCAGCTCACGTATCAACACCGTTTTAAAGGGGAAAAGAATCTCTCCAACAGAAAACACTTGCCTGAAAACGTTTGTAGTCCGTTACTGACGTTATTTCTATGGTTGTGTCCAAAATCACCTTTTATACCCTTAAATAAGGCACTATTTGAGGGGACATCCATTTGTAGTGGTGTCTGAAACCATAGTGGACGTTATCGAGTGCACTCATCCAATCCCATGATGCACTGCAATAACAAGTGCACAACTGATGTGCCCTCAATGGATAGAGAATACCCATAATGCACTGTGAGTCACGTATCGAATGAATTCCCGCGTCTGACCAGAAGATGGCGCACACACCTGAATCATCCATTTTCCAAACCGCTGGTCCAATGTGGGTACAGCGTAATATCCGTTTAATTAATTATTGAATTGTTCATGGTTTATGCGTAAGTATCATGACAGAGTGAAGATAAATCTTTTCATCTTACTACTGGAGCTCCCAGTTTGCTAAGTTTCAAATAATTATTAAACAACAAAAACAAATACTTTTATTCACTTCCTCAAGTGAACTATATAAGTGGACTATAATAGGGAATAGTGAATGAGGGTTTAGATTTAGCTGCGTCATCATGCTACACATTTGCATAATGCACACCTACTGGCTGCTTACACTTTTTTTTTTGCCGCCACTGACCAATCAACAACAGACTGCTGACCAATCAGAACAGAGTCGCTTCTCAGAATGGCAAAACAGAAAGTTTAAACAGAGCGTTTCAGGCACAGGGTTGTAGCAGCAATGTTCAGTATAAGAATTTTGTTTTTTTAACTGTAAATAATGTAAATATATTCTAGCAGACCCCCAAAACTTGTAAATAAACATTTGGGAATACATTTAACTTTGAAAAAACTCACAAACCTTTTGCACAACGTCCAGAGCGGACTCGTTCTTGGCCCGTAGCACTTTTACTAACAGCCGTAAAACTTTCACATCATTCATCATTGTAGTCAATGCAGTAGCTGCAAAAGCAGAGAAAAAAATCAATCTGAGAACAATAATACCCGTTTGTCGTGGCATTCAGTCATGTTTATTTGAGTTGTAATTACTATGTTGATGTTCCAAGGCCTTCTCCAGGACCTGCTGAGCTTCCTCCAATAGTTTGAGTTTAAGCAGCAGTTCGGACAGCTCAATACTCAAACTACAGTCCAGCGCATCGGTCTTCAGAGCCGCCTCATAGTAGCTCACCGCCTGAAACACGAGAAACCAACACTTCCTTTAACGGTTATCAAAGTAAATGTCCTCTGTAAACCTGTAAACCACTTGCCTTGTGATATTCATGAGCCTTCACTAAAGCCTGGCCTATTTTCTTGGCTAATGTGTATTCAGGAGCCATCTTCTCTACTTCTTGGTAGATCTTGACCGCTTCTTCTGGCTTTAAGAAAAACAGTTTTATTTTATAGTTCGTAAAGATTTTGTGAGATGTTTGGTACCGAGAAGCCGAATGAAAATCCCAGAACATGAAATATATACCTGGTGTATGTTCATGAAGGCATCAGCCAGCAAGATGCTAGTGTGAGGTCCTGGAAGCTGCTTACATATTTCTCTGAAACATTTTTAGCTTAAGATGGCGAGTAAACTTCACATGCTTTAGAAAAAATCATACTTTTTTAAAGATACTAAAGAAGTTTTCTCACAGCTTTAGAGTGAATCTCATGGTCACCCATATTTCCAAAGAAATAGTCAAAAGAAAAATGTTTAAATTTTTAACACATTGTGACATTTTTCTCAGAATTATGTTTATTTCACCCCAAATTAAATTTCTGTATTTTTTTTTTCAAAAAAATATTTTTGTTTAGATATTTTTAATTAAATAGTACAAATTATTGTAATCAGCATAAAACAAAAAAATAAATATTTCATAATATTATTCATTTACATATAAATATTAATTTACAGCAGGAAAAGAAATATCATCATTACAATATCTTATTATCATAATATATAATATAATATATATATATATATATATTATATATATATATATATATATATATATATATATAAATATATTATACAGGGCTTGACACAGTGGCTAGTGGTTTTCCAAAGTTACTAGCCACTCAGCATTTTCACTTTAATAACATAGGGAAAAACTGTCATATAAACGTCTTTAATATTATTTTTTAATATCATCTTCTCATAATTTGGCAGTGGGTTTATTAGGCTGCTGTCACTTTAAGACCTGACGAACCAATATACTGTAATACATGTGTTTTATTTCTCAACTTGTTTACGTTCATATAAAACATAACTGACTGTGTTTACGTGAATACTCGCCAAGGCTGGCATATTAACATTAATTTGTGTGTGTTTGACTGTTTAAGCACAATAAGCAATATTACTGCTGAAGTCCGTCCGCACCTGGTGGGTTGACGAGTGTTAATGTCAAGCCCTTATTTTTGACTTTATTCTATTTAAAAATGTTCTTTTATGATTTTGAGAAAATGACGTGGACATGACCCGTCACTCATAAACGATGTACGTAGAGTTCTCACCTGTAACATGCAATGTAAAGCTTCTTGTTTCTTCTCCTCTCCAGGTAAATGCGAGCCATCTTCTCGCGGGCTTGGATGTAGGTTGATTCAGTAGGCAGAATGTTTTGCAGGATGGCCACAGCGCCATCCACATCATCTCTCCCCAAAGCCAGATCCACATTAGCAAGCATGACACGCGTCTCCTCTGGTGTCCCTTTGAAGAGCAGAATGGCGTCTTGCAGAACTTTAGTGGCCTCGTGCTGAGGAGAGAGAAAGTTTCACAGGATTCTTAAGACACAAGAGAGCTCAGAAGGGGCTGGTTGCTCTAAATGTTTTTTAATCATTTTTGGGTATTCCTTTGGTCAGTGTTGGGGAAAGTTACTTGGTAAAGTAATGCATCACAATATTGCATTTCTCCCTTAAAAAGTAACTAGCAGCTGTGCTGGCATTCTGGATAACAAAAGAATGGGTTTAACATTAGTTTAACATTTCTTTACAAATAAAAACAAAAAAATCTATAGCCATTTCTGCTTATGGTGTAACTGAATCATTGAAGGTCAGAAGCAAGTATATTGGTTAATAAAGTAAAAATTAAATGCATAAAAATGTATGTTTTTTTTAACATAGTTATTGGAGGTTTGCATAGTATTCTGATTCTGCATTTCACTGATTTTATTCATTTTGTGGAAAATTAATCTTTTTTTTGTGCAAGTGAGAAGAGTAAATGCTCACATTTAGTCTATAACTACAATAACCATCATGTTCACACACACAGCCTCTGCACTTCGATCTATCTAAACATGAGGACAGGAGAGCTGTGAGTCAATAAATGGGAAAACAATGTAATCTGAGTTACTTATTTGAAAAAGTAACACAGATATTTTGTTGTAAGTTTTAAAAGTATTGCGTTACTTTACTAGTTACTTAAAAAATAGTAATCTGATTACGCAACTCAAGTTACTTGTAATGAGTTACACACAACACTGGCTTTGGTGAAAGTGCAGACCTGTTGTCCGTTGAGTCTCAGGGCCTCTGTGAGCTCCAGATACACAGACACTCGCTCACTGCTGGTGACTGAAGACTGCGGGCCCTCTGAGGGCCTGCGGACCCCTGCCATGTTCATTGTGATGTTCAGGCACTGAATAGCGTTCTTCAGGTCTCCAGACCTCAGCAGAGCACGAGATTTGAGCAGATTGAACTGGAATTGATCTCGAACCTGTAAAAGACAAATCACAGACATGAGCTCAAGATATAAACACAGTTACACTACCGTTCATAAGTTCATAAAGAAATTCATCATTTTATCTAAAATTCTTTAAGACACGACATTTCGCTAGCCGGCCATCTTTGAAACGGCATGCAAGTGGAGCTCCTATCTCTTTGATTGGGGAAACATCAAAATCTTCAAAACTGTTCGGCAAGCTTACGATTGAATTTCATATTTGACATCTCCAATGAAATCTGACAACTGTCTCATCCATTTTGTTTCTAAACGCTCAAATCATGACAGAAAAGATTTTTTTTTCAGGGAAGGCTGGAACAAGCTAATGCGCATGCGCAGTGGAAGTGTGTGTATGACTGTTTCTATAGGAACCAGAGCTTCTAACGGCAGCTGTACTGACGCGTGACTTTAACAATCAGCGATTGGCTCTTATTTAGAAGGCGGGACTTATTCCGCCATATACTCACAACCGGCAAACGTCATAAAATGTCTCTGAACAGATTCACGCCCACTTTTAGGGGAAAATAAAAAGACTTCCCATAGACTTCAATTCAAAATGGCATCACAAAACAACATCCGTACACAGCCGACAGGCGTGAATAACTTTGTGTATTATAATATACATTATAATATATATATAACCCTACTGGTTGGTGTTGTTACACCAATTTGACGCTGGAAGAATGAAGGGACATGTTTTTAAATTGACCAAATTAAGTTTGTTGATGCATCTTTCACGCTCTATGGCAGGCAGGGAGGACATATAATTACTTGACATGTTTTATATTAGTGATTTCTTAAGTTATTCACGCCTGCCGGCTGTGTACGGATGTTGGTTTGTGCCGTTATTTTGTATTGAAGTCTATGGGAAATCTAGTTTGTTTTCCCCTAAAAAGGGGCGTGGACGAAATTGACAGTTACGTTCCCGGATGTGCCGGTAGTGCGTATAGAGCATTGCACTTTTGCCCATTCAAAATAATAGTAGAAACGCATCGTGTTATTCTATAGTCTTTCCTTTTATGCAGCAAGGACACATTAGTGATTTTTAATTTGAAAGATAGTAATAATAGTCATGAAAAAGTAGTAGACTTCAAGGGGGGAAGAAAGCTTCTCCAAATGCAGTGCATTTCACACAAGAAAAAAAAGCAATGTCCTGGACTGAAGAAACCGCTCCTCCTCTTTCACCTGGAAGTTGACGCTGACTCCAGCCTCCAGGCAGTTCAGACACGAGCTGTGGTCTCCAGCGCTCAGGTGCAGTCGGGCCTGCAGAAGGTGGACCTCCGGCACGATCGGCTCCTTCTCCATGCACAGGGTCAGAAGCCGCTGGGCTGTCCTGTGATCGCCTGCAGAGGCATTCTGGGATTGTTATCAGTGCAGCGTTTATCATAACCTCAGGTGACGCATTTAATCGACACACTTGCCTAGAAGGAACTTGACGTAGGCCATGTAATAACAGCTCGCCGACACGCCAGGAATGGCTTTGACGATCGTTTCTAAGATCATATTTGCATGTTTGAGCCAAAATGGTGGAGTTTGTCCAGGAATGAGGAGAAAATCCTGTGAAATCACACACAAAAAATAACTAATTGAAGTAAAAATCCTCTTTTCTTACATTTGCATTAATGCATCTGGCAGATTCTTTTATCCAAAGGGACTTACACTGCATTTCATTTTGGTTTGCATTCCCTGGTAATCGAACCCTCGACCTTGATTTTGCTAATGAATTGATATCTTACGAAGGATAAAATACCTGCTTGGACTCCAGGTACATGCGCACTATTCGCAGGAGGAAATTGAGGTCCAGCATCTGCAGGTATTCGACACCATAACTTATGCCACGGAGAGCAGAGAAATGAAGCTCAGCGGAGTCTTTCAGAAACTGCATCACCGTCTCCTCGTCTGCTTTCTGCTTCCTGGACAAAATGGCCTTCAGCAGAGCAACTTCCTGTTTCATCAAACATATGTTCATCACAGTTACACAAAACTACCAAAGCCATAATCAGGGTTAATTATTACCCATCTAAACATCTCTTGAATACGGTCTAATGGCACAACTAAACGTGTGTAATAAGAAGAGAGTGTTTATAGAAATTGTTCTTTTTACCGCTACATTTCCAAGAGACTCCTCCACTTCACAGAAGAAGGCGAGCTGTTGGGCGGCTTCTTCAAGCTGATCACACATCAGCTGGCATCTGATCGTGCCTATGAAGATAAAAATATGTTAAAGTAACACTATGTAGTTTTTCAACCTTCACAATATATTTCCAAGACCCTTGTGATGGTACATCGACTTAAAATAAGTTAAATGACACGTCTGCCATCGCCTGCATCGCTTTTACTGGCACTATGTAACTTCGGGTTTCGGGTAGGAACCCATGCACAAAAAAGAACTACAAACTCGACTGCTTTACGTCAAGCACTACAATAGTCATTATTTCGTTTTTCTTCGTTTCTGATGTCGCAATACATCATCCTTTCATGAAATCATGTAACATATTCTACCTTGTCTGTGGACATCGCTCATTCTGAAGCCGGTGCTGGGTAAACAGTGAGCGTGCGTGCGACGGTAGGCTAAATTATTTACGACAGCAATGGAGAATTTTGTTTCCAACCAGTAGGGCGACCGAAGAGGAAAATTTACTTAGTGTTACTTTAATGCATAGATTTGATACTATAGCAACATTTGTTAACAGATTTCCAATTAAGCCTAACTTAGGACTATTGAGATTTTTTTGCAACTTAATTTAAATCCAAATCCAAAAAACTCTCCTTCTTACTGTATTACCATAATGAAAATAATCTGCCAACACAATAAGGTCCCATTAGTTAAGGCATCAACTGAGCAATGCATTTGTTACAGTTTGTCAACAGTTACAGTTATAAACATTAGTTAATAAAAAATAAAATTGTTTATTGTTTGACATTGCATTACAGTTTAGTACAGTGATGATTATGTTGCTGCCTGGATGTGACGATACTGTACCTACTAACGCTGGTGTGTATTTGGGGTCAGTTTTCAGGGCTGTAGAGAAGCATTTATGTGCGTCTTTATTCTGGTCTTGGAGACTGATCAGATCTCCGAGCTCACACAGGACATCAGGTGCTGGAGCACGTGACGAAAGCCGACGCACAAACACAGTCAGCATCTGAAGGATCTCGGTGTTGTGGCCACACTGCAGAGGGGGAGAAAGATTTGGAGCTTTTCAGAGACTATACTATAATAATCAGGACGAATATATTTTTATTTGTTGTTTTTACTATTGGTAAATCTATTATACTTTATACGGTTTATATTATCTGGTTCATCTGCTTCCATTCCCTCGCTTAGACACACACACACACACACACACACACAAACACACACACACACACACACACACACACACACACACACACACACACACACACACACACACACACACACACACACACACTTTTGTTGGCTGTAAGCAGAGGTGTTAAGTCCAGGGGTCAGAAAGTAAAAGTCCTGCCTGAAAAACTGCTAATTAGTAAATCCAGGTGATTGGAATAAAATACTGAGGAGGACTTTTACTTTCTGAACCTGGACTTTACAACTCGGGCTGTAAGTTTGTTTGTTTGTTTGTTTGTCCTGTTTATTTTGTATTATAGCACATGTATATAGTGTCACAATTAGTTTTTTCATAATTACAATAAAAATAAATAAATAAATAATCAGGATGGATAGATTAGTCTCAAGCCAGTGAAACAAGCTCCAAATCAAAAACTAATAGCACTGAAACGACCCAAGGGCAAGAAGTATCATGGAAACAGAGACTTAGGGATGCAAAACCCCTGTGAGGACGGTGTGTGTTCAGTGTAATAAACAAGCCTGGTCTATTAACACATTAACACTGACAGTGTATAAGCAGACGTGAATGTTTAATGATTATACTGAGAGTGAGTCGCACCAGTCGGCTGATGGGTGCTGTGATCTCCAGGTGCAGGCTGGGATTGCTGGGCTCAGAGATCTCAACGGCATTCATTAAAGCTTGAAGACGCTCTTTCACCTGAAATACACAATGGAATAACATTTCAGGCCAGTAGATGGCGATGTCACTTTGTAAAGAAACTATGCACTTTTAAAGAACACGTAGCACGCATGTGCATGATGTCACAGTTGTTACAGTTATATGCGTCTTTGTAGTTTACATGGAGATGATTAAAAGTGTAAATTAACGGCCAAAAGTTTTCTATTTTTAGTTGAAAACTGAAAATGTTAATATTTGTATTCATGTTGATTTACAGCATTTTTAAAAAAAGATAATGCCATTTTTAAAGTCCCCCTAGTCAATCATTTTATCCCTTAAAACTCACCTTTAATCACCAAAATGACATATTTAAAAGATTTTTCCTTCATGTCTTAAAATATCTTGAATGTAACTCGACACCCTTGCCTCATTTATGGCGCTTTTCCACTGCATGGTACGCTCGGTTCGGTACGGTTCGATTCGGCGCGGAACGGTTCGGTTCGGCTTCGCTTTTCCACTGCGTGGTACGACTCGGTACGGCACGGTTCGGTTCGCTAGCTCGGTTGCTTTTCCACTGCAGTTAGTACCCATTCAAAGTGGGTGGGACTGATCGTTACACTGTTTGTAGGTCCGGACGTCCGGTGATAGCCGTGTGCGGCTAAGAGCTGAGCTAGCTGCTACTTCTTGGAACACATTCTGTTTTGCCCCATCCGCTGGACCCGCTCCTAGGCAACCAACGAGAGGATTGTCTGCACCTCGACCACGATTCAGCCATTTCCTTTTTAAAGTGTTGATCTCTTCTTTTTTTTCAAGTAAGTAAAACACAGGTGCTACCGTGTTGGCTGTTGTCTACTGGTTATATGACTCTGTATAGCGGGTTTAGTGTCTCGTGTCGCAAATCCAATGACGCTGGTAGTGACGATTCTGTCTGTCTGACCAATCAGTGATCTGCAGTGTTTCACGTCACATTTTAGTACCGGTACGGTACGCTTGGAACCTCAACAGATCAGGTACCATTTAAAGCGCGCCGAAGCGCACCGTACCGTACCGTACCATGCAGTGGAAAAGCACCACAAGTGAGCCGTACCGAACCGAACCGTACCGTACCATGCAGTGGAAAAGCGCCAAAGCGTGCCGTACCGAACCGAACCGTACCATACCATGCAGTGGAAAAGCGCCATTTGTATATGCGGTTCTATGAATATGCAAATGAGTCCCGCCTCCACTCACTCAGAGATCCACTGGTTGACGATCACACGTTGATCTGATTGGTCAAGGTAGTTTGTGACGTCAGAAACACCAGCGATTTCAGTGTTTTTGAGACTGTCTTTGGTTCACTGCAGTTTTAAGCAGAAAATACTCAGCAATGCTGTCGACTTATGAATTTACACATGATTTGTCTTGAAGCATATTAAAAACACCACATAGACACACAAACAACATTAAAAACTGGATTTTCATCACAGGGGGACTTTAAAATAAGTGCTTTCATAAGTATAGAGTGGTATAAACGATTTAATTCAGTTTTTAAATAGTCCATTCACACTTATAAATGAAAAGAAACAGAATTACCATCTTCATATTTCCATCCTTAGCCGCAGCAATAACCGTCATCATTTGAAGAGCTTTCAGATCAAGGCCGTCTCTCTCCAGAACTCTACACATTTCAAGCAAAGTCACTGAATAACATGTAAACTAACTACCTATTCAAATAAAAGCTCAGAAGAAGAGTGAACACACACCTCCGGGCGACGTCCTCTGCTTGATCCCAGTCCCGCAGAGACATGAACACCTTCATCTTCACGACGAGTGCCGGACTGAAGTCTGGATGAGAGACTATGATGTGATTGGCGATGTCAAGAGCGCAATGCTCATTCTGCTTCGCCATGAAGAACTCGATCTGCACGTCAAAGAAGCAGTTTAGTCCCTGTAAGATTCAATAGACCATCCGTTTGTGTCTAAAGACATGTTTTACTTTTCCCATGAGTCCAAATAAATCTCCCGTGTCCTGAACACCGCTGTCAAAGTAACGTATAGCCTGATGTCTGTTCTCTTCCGTGTCAGAGGTCAACACAATCCAGCCCTTGAGAATAAGACCCTGTCAATAAAGAAAGTTTAGTGCATACCAGAAAATTTGAATGCAATGCTGTCGACTTATGAATCACTGGAATTATCTGAAGTTTGGTAAAAAACCTCATGTGAATAAAGCTGGTGAAAGTGTGTTTCCATCCAACGGCTTTAAAGCGAATAAAAACCTGTGTGTAATGACGTCACATGCTGTTTTACGATCAAATTGCTATATCGAATTGATTTGAGACATTTTAAGGTGTTTCCATTCATTTTGCACAACATTCAAGCAAACATTTGCGAACAAAGTTTTGCTAGACAAAATAGATCACGCCGTAATAACGTTTCCATCAGCGTTTATCGCATAAGCCGTATATCCATCAAGATAAAATCCCATGAGACCCAACGCATTTCATTTGAGTCGATATTAATGAAATTCAATCGGATTTTACTGTTTCCATAAGGCATTTTTCATTCGATATCACTTAATGCGGATAAAAACGTGTGGAATGAAACATAGCTTATGGCATAAATGTTAAATGATACTGTAGACTATTTAAGATCTCTAAGATAGTGATGCACGATATATCAGCATTGGGCGATGTATATTACTTTTTTATGTTATCGGCCCGTTAAAAACTTTTGTCCGATATATTAAGGCCAATAAATAATGGATTATTTCCTTCAGCCGAGACACACACTGTTCAACATGATGGTTTTGAAATGCTTGAAATATGATTGGAATCACTTTGAAAGAAAATACAGTAAGTGCAGTGCAAGTCTGTCATATCGGCTACATAAAATTATAATAAGAGCATTATAATTGTGTGTTTGGGACATGGCTTTTAATGCTGAGACTTTTGTTTTTGTAATCAGGCTCTCAAAATATATATATAAAATTGGCTTCCGATTATCGGCCAATAAACGGTTTTCAAATATTTAGAATTATCGGTATCGGGCAAAATGTTCATATCAGTGCATCCCTAGTTTCAGTGTAAACTCCTCACGTCCGGCAGAAAGCCACACAAACCTCTGGTGACGTATCAGAGAGTTTCAGCAATCTTTTGACGCATGTTCTGGCTTTGTGGTTCAGCTCCAGGATCCAGTAAAGCAGCGCTGCGTAATACAGCGCTCGT
>CM070840.1:3206491-3241491 GCA_036326025.1 Chrosomus eos
GATTGGTCAGATGACCCAGTCTGTTGTGATTGGTCTACTCTGCTCTGATTGGTCAGATGACCCAGTCTGTTGTGATTGGTCTACTCTGCTCTGATTGGTCAGATGACCCAGTCTGTTGTGATTGGTCTACTCTGCTCTGATTGGTCAGATGACTCAGTCTGTTGTGATTGGTCTACTCTGCTCTGATTGGTCAGATTATCCAGTCTGTTATGATTGGTCTACTTTGGTCTGATTGGTCAGATGACCCAGTCTGTTGTGATTGGTCTACTCTGCTCTGATTGGTCAGATGATCCAGTCTGTTGTGATTGGTCTACTCTGCTCTGATTGGTCAGATGACCCAGTCTGTTGTGATTGGTCTACTCTGCTCTGATTGGTCAGATGATCCAGTCTGTTGTGATTGGTCGGCCACTTATAGCACATGTCAGAAAGCAAAGAGACGCTGTTCTCCGGCAGCCAATGAAAACCGTAGACTGGCATTATGCAAATGAGTTACAAACATACATAGATTTCAACAGGAAGTAAAACTGGAATTAAACGACTCTCTTCAGGAAGTTCAGAATCGAATCTTAGTTTTGGGACGATAACTTTATCTGTGAAACTGCAGATCTTTAACCTTCACAAACAGATTTATTACACACTACATGACAGTTAATATCCCAGAAAAGCGTAATAGGGGCACTTTAAACAACATGTATTTGTGTTCTGTGTGTGTTCTCTCAGTCTTGGCTGTGGCGTGGGATTTGGGTACCTGCATCGAATCCCCATGCGCCCGTTCACATCAGATCAATACCAGAATGCATCTGCAACATCTGAAAACCAAGAGGACAAAAGCGGGTCTAAGGTAGAGCCACAGAAATCTCACAGGAAACTTCTCCAGGTCACATTTCTCTCAAAAATGAAAAGAAAATCATCTTTTGGACAATTATGGCTTTAACTTTTATTTTTTTTATTTTGTAATTTCGGGGCAAAATGTGTTCATAAGATTCCCCATCATATCTGTATTGTATAGAAGCTTGTTTCTGCCACAGAATAAAAAAATAAAAAAGGTAATTTATCTCACAATTCTGACATTTTCTGGCAATTGTGATTTTATAACTCATAATTTACGTTTTGTTTTGTTTTGTTTTGTTTTGCGAGAAAAAGTACACATTTTTACATCTAAACTTGCAATAAAAAAAAGCTAATCACAGGTTTTTCACCTCGCAAGTTTAGACTTCACAAGTCTGAGGAAAAAATCTGAGTTGCAAAATATAAACTCACAATTCTTACATTTTCTTGCAATTGTCAATTTTGATGTATAAACTCAAAAATAAAAAGGTTATTTTGACTTACCTCACATTTCCAAAATTATTTCACAGTTCTGACAGTCCAAATTATGAAAAATAAAAACTCACAGTTCTGACTTTTTTCTCACAATCACAAGTTTATAACTCGATATTCTGACATTTTCTTGCAATTGACCCTTCGCAAAGACCCGTCCTCCTTAGTTACAGTCGCTATGTCCGACAAGCTACGCCGCTCTCACGCTCTCACCATGTTCTCATGCAGTGAAAAATACATCGCGGAGCAGAGAGGAGACTGACAACACGCGGACAGACAGGACAGACCAGGTTACTTTTCGGTTACTTTTGATATTAAACACATTAAACAAAGTCTCACCTTTCAAATGTGGTCATTTTTTGAAAGAAATTTTTACAATAAATACCGTTTTGTGGCTCTTTAATGTGTCGTGACAGATCGCTGTAGAGCATCAGTTAAAGCTGCTCGTGATCCGATCATCTCTTCCTTCTAGTTCATTTATAGCATCAAATAAACATGAATTAACATAAGAATGAATGTTGTTTTTAACCGCGGAAAGGCGTCAGTATATTCAGTTTTTCAAGTTCAAATCCTCCCATGTTAATCTACTAACTCTCCTGACTGCTTTGTCGGACAAAATGGCGGATGGCGAAGTATGATTGGCTAGAACACCTGTCAATCAAGCTCCACAACATGTAATTCTGACTTTTTTCTTGTTTTGCTAAATAAACTTGCAATTAAAAAAGATAATGACTTTCACATTTAAACAAAATGTGGAATTACAAAATATCAACTCACAATTCTGACATTTACTATTTTGAGATGTAAACTTGCAATTAGAAAAGTTAATGGTTACTTTCATCTCACAAGCCTGACTTTTTTCTCCACAATTCGAATATAAACTACAAATCTGACTTTTTTTTCGCAATTCCGAATATATAACCATGATTCTGAGGGGGAAAAAATCTGAATTGTGACGTATAATTGAGGTAATTTATATTGAAGTATAAAGTCAGAATTGTGAGATATAAACTTGCAATTGTGAGAAACGAATCATTAGCTTCCATAGTATTGTATAAAGCTCTACATTCAAAAATAAACCGTTTTAATTCAGAGTCTTGTTGCAGTCCCTGTTAGATGAGCGTGACGTGACGGAAGACGCCGGTGAAGGATCAGTTCAGGACACGTCTGAAGCTCCAGCATCTTCTCCAGGTGCGTCAGATGATCTCTCAGGGGTCACAGAGACTGAGACATGAAACTCCAGGGCTTGTATTCATACAGAATCTTAAATGAAGAGAGAAGCTCCTAGTGACAAAATTATAAGAAAATTCTTAAGAAATGTGGGCGTTTACTCTTAAAATTAAAGAAAAAAATCCTAGTAAAGAAAAAAGTAATTCAGAAAGCATCTTAACCGGAGCGGACGAGGACTTTTAAAGGATTAGTTCACTTTAAAAAAAATTTTTGCTGATAATTTACTCACCCCCATGTCATCCAAGATGTCCATGTCTTTCTTTCTTCAGTGGAAAAGAAATGAAGGTTTTTGATGAAAACATTCCAGGATTTTTCTCCATATAATGGACTTCAATGGGACCCAAACGGTTTAAGGTCCAAATGACAGTTTCAGTGCAGCTTCAAAGGGCTTTAAACGACACCAGACGATGAATAAGGGTCTTATCTAGCCAAACCATCGCTCATTTCACAAATAAATAACAAAGTTTAAGTTGTATAAGCACAAATGCTCGTCTTGCTCTGTTCTGTGATGCGCGTTCGTGACTCTCCATTTCGAACTCGTTCATCAAAATGAACAAATCTTTTTTCGAGTCATTTCATTCATTCAACGAACGAAATGACTCAAAAAAAATGAACGAATCTTTTTTTTTTTTTTAAAACATTCGTTCATTTTGATGAACGAGTTCGAAATGGAGAGTCATGAACGCGCATCACAGAACAGAGCATTTGTGCTTATACAACTTAAACTGTTTTTTTTATTTTTGAAATGAGCGATGGTTTGGCTAGATAAGACCCTTATTCATCGTCTGGTGTCGTTTAAAGCCCTTTGAAGCTGCACTGAAACTGTCATTTGGACCTTGAACCGTTTGGGTCCCATTGAAGTCCATTATATGGAGAAAAATCCTGGAATTACTCTTGTTATCCTTCTTGGACAAACAACCAATCACAGTCTTCAAAAGATTGTGTCATACATAGCAACGGGGTTAGCCCCGCCTCCTCACTGAGATGAACGTTTCTCTTTTCCTTACTCAGTTGCTCTCAGATCAGTCCGAATCACTCTTAAGGCCTCATTATGCTTCTGCGTCAACTCCACGGCATAGCTTTCGTCGTCACTCCGTTTTATGGTTCTGCGTCAGGTTGCGTTGCATCGCGGTGCATCTGACCAATCACAGCCCTTGCGGTCTGCGTCGCCTCGACGCGCAGTTACAATTTTTTGGAGGTGCACGTCAAGCTACAGGTCTGCGAGGGTACGCCGTCGTTTCGACACAGAAGCATAAAACAGGCTTTAAGCTGAGACTCCTACGTAAAAGATTTAAAGCTAAATTAAGAGTTTCTGAGAGGATTCTTAGATTCTTTATGAATACGGACCTAGGACTTTAAGCACTACTTTTGTGTTTTTCAAGGACTTCTATCGGAGATCTCACTTATCAAACAAAAAGGCTAAATACATAAATAAAAATAAACCATTAAAACAAAATGGTACAAATCAAGTGCAGCATTCACCACTGAAAGAATACTATCACAAAGATATCGCTTTCCTTATTCACACTGATTTTTTCCTCTCATAATTATGATTGACCTGAAGAATAAAAGCTGAATCATATACTTGGATATTTATGAGCAATATCACACTGAAAACCATGCGAAATGCCTCTATATCTATATCAGACGAGCTGCAGAGCTCATTTTGTGTGAAAAGATTGTTTTATCATTAAAATTAAACACTAATTTCACATAGGCTATATTGTCTTTCAAAAAATGGCTGTTTTCAAGGGTTTTGAAGGACCTAAATTTCAAAAAATCTAATTCAAGTATTCAAGCATCTTGTACAAACCCTGTCATAATCATATACCACTTCAAATCATACAGATTTATCTCAAATAAACAATCAGAAACAGTGGTAGACAACAGTTGCGATGCAAAATTCTTTCGTTTAGATTCATCTTTAAGCAGAATATGTTGAACACATCAAAACTTTATGAAACCGTGTGCATCAAAACACGTTTTTGTTGCCAGACACGTTTGAGACGACAGCTGTGGATCTCTCCGCTCGCTCTTCCTCTTTGATTGATGATGATGATGGAGTCTGCAACAGTGAGGACGTGTCTGCTTTGAGTAAGCATCAAAACACCGAAGTAAATGATCCGAGTCTTCACATCGTCTCCTCACGTGCCACATTACTCCCTCATGAAGACAGCGTGAGGATCTCGGTTCAGGAGAACCATCCAGGAACGCCAGCGGATGACGAGGTGTTCGCATCGACACACACACTCACATGAGTGTCAGGAGAATGCTCTCGTGTCGTGAGAGCTCGAGTTGCTGTGATAGAATTAAGAAACTCTAATGAAGCACCGGAGAACTTCTCTAAACCATTTACTGTTATTGTAGAGCGCTGACATGCAAGATTGCACAGAAAAATATGCTTCAAAGTGCCACAGTTAGTGTGTGTGTCATTTCTGTTTGCACACATATAAACTCCTGCTTTATAAAATATTGAGAAACTACTAGATCATGATAAAATCTCTATATCTATATAAGCACACTCACATTATATATATATATATATACATAAATATATTATACATGCATTAGATAAGAAGCAAACCTGTTTAAAGAATAGTGTTTTGCATTGTGACATTTTCACGACACAATTGCACTTTACAGTTAAATTACTTTTCTGTAATCTTCATTATTTTCAGTGGTGATTCTATGTAATACTGTAATATCTCAGGAGCTCATCGTCATGAATGTGTTGCAAATCCATTAAATGTTGTTGACTGAATGTTTCTGAATATACATATATATATACACACACACACACACACACATATATATATATATATATATATATATATATATATATATAAAATGTGTGCATGTATAGGCCTATATATATGTGTGTGTGATATAGGTCTGTCTATATATATATATATAGAGAGAGAGACCTATATCACACACACATATATATATATACATACACACATTTGATGTATGTGTATATAGACCTTTATCACACACACACACACACACACAGTATTGTTTAAATGCTAAAAAAAAGGTGGGTGCAGAAGTGTCGCGATTAAAGAGAAAATGAAGAGTTCAGATGCAAAAGCCTCTAAATGCCATCTGAAATTTTCATCTAAAATGATCATTTTTATCAAGCTCGTATATTTAAGTTCAATAATTTCACTTAAATGGCAAGAAAAATTACCCATTAATTGTCATTTAAGTGAAATTACTGAATTTAAATATACGAGCTTGATAAAAATTATCATTTTAGAAGAAAATTTCAGATGGCATTTAGAGGCTTTTGCATCTGAACTCTTCAAATGTAACCTTATTTGACTAAGATTAATTCTACATTATAATAAAAGGCCTGAACATATAAACATGCGTCACTTGTGATTAATAAAGCCAAACATGTCATGCTTACCTCTGAAATACTGACATGCAAATGCAGACACAATTATCCACTTCTGAAGATGAGAAATACACAGATGTTAAATATAAACCAATAGCGGATGCATATCATCAGTTTGCTGAATATATCAGAGTATAATTTCAGAAGTACTAATGTGCTTTAATGTACACTATGACCATCAAGCTCGTTTTCAGGATAAATCATACAAATATATTAAAGGAGGATTTAACAATCATTTGAGTTCTTTAATAACCGGATGAGCCTGTAAAAGCAGGTGAACATCAGGATCTCACTCAAACAGCCCGTCTGCATTAAACTTCATTATTGGTTCATTTATTAAGCTGTTATTTACCCAAAATATACTGCATATAATTACAATGAACACAGGAAGCATAAATACAGGGGGTGTAGACACGTTCAGTCTCTCGCTTTACTTTCTGATGGGTTTGTATTACTATAATTATCTTCCTATTTGTCTTTAAGACCAAATATATACATCAATACATTTGCTAGAACACTGTGCAAATCTTCGTATGATTGACAAACGTTTGCAGAACAGTTTTAGTTTCGCATAAATTAAAAACTTGAACAGAGACTGTCATCCTTCAATGTTCATAGCTTTATATATATATATATATAATATAGTTTATTTTTGTATATTTTCCTGTGCATACACAGAAAGGAAAGATACGCTCAGCAGCAAACAGTCTTTATCGAAGAATAATTCATCCAAAAATGAAAATCATCATTTGGTTTTAAACCGATATGCTGAAGAATCTTCATGCAGTTTTTTTCCGTATAACAACAGCATACATTAATTCATTAAAAAAATTCAACAAATGCATAAGAAATTTCCATTTTGGGAGAATTATTCCTTTTAAAAAAAACTATTACCACTTATAATGTTGAGTATTCTCTCGCTCTATCATATTTTACATGAAAAAGCACCTTTTTGAAGATACCAGACATTTTCTTAAAAATAAAAACCTCCTAATCTCCAACTCAAGTTCAAGTTGACTACAAAATAATTACAATATATGTACAAAAATGGATGCGTTGATGACGTTAGTGAGAGATGCATCATGGGAAACAGCGTAGTTATCTCAGACGTTTATACACTCCTTATAAACTGGTGATTGTGTTAGGGCAGTTCCCGACGCAATCCCGAGCTCATGCCGCGAGAGGGATTTGATGACGTCATTGGCCACAAACACATCACTGGAATGTTAAATGAGAAGAGGGGCGGTAAAAAAAACAAAACCAAAGCAACTCGAGCAGTCGAACATGTTCAGTACGGCATCATGCCAAGAGAGAACTCATCCCAAGAGAAAAGAATTAAACTCAAACTTCATTAAAAGCCATGTGACGTCTGAGCGTTTCTCCACAGATGTCCTGCTCGTTTACGCTGGGTTAAACATGCGTGACGCTAGCGGCCTGATGATCCAGACGTCACACAGAACCAGGAAGTGCAGGTGAGCGTGTGCTTTGAATGTGAAGTGTTGTGAATGGATGCGGCGCGAGGTTCACGTGGATTTCTGCCGGTAGTGAAGCGTCAGGTCGCCGCCGCTCTTCCAGATGAAGTGCTTCACCGTTCGCAGATCCATGTTGGGATCCAGAACCTTCCGGAAGAAATGACACATGTCAGAAAGATGCGTTTAGTTCATTTTTTATACACAGGGATCTGAGATCTAGGAGATTTTCACATTTACTTTGGTATCATGACTGGTTTAATTAGGAAAATAACTCATTTAAAATAACTCACAGAAAACAAGCATTTAGCATTTCTGGGTCTGATCAGTCCTTCCAGAATATTTTTTTTTTGAAGTTTTCCATAATTTCCATAGCAGTATCAGTGAAATTTATCTCAACATGCTTTTCTGTGAAGTTGCTTTGAAACAATGTTGTTATAGTAATCTTTAAGCTTAAACAAGGCTCCTGTTCAGAAGCATGTTGAGATACATTACACTGGTACTGCTATGGAAATTGTAACCACTGATCGTGTTTGTTTGTATGTACATGTATGTTACATTATATGTTTAATGTAATGCTGGAACCTGTACCAAAGAGCTGTACTGGAAACAAATTCCACCAGCCTGGCTGTGTGGTCATTAAATTAAATCAATCAATCAATCAATCTGACTGTATGAAAGCGATGGCCTGATCAGTCCTGCGCTGGGATTGGTGTGTTGGTCTGGTACCTGATCCTGACAGAGCAGCTCGATCTTCTCCTCCGCTAGCACTGCCATGTCCTCCTCCTCTTTCTGCTCGCTGGGCTTCTCTCCGGTCGAGCCGCCCGTCTGAGACTCGCTGTCCAGGTTAATGATCTTCTCATACACATGTTCCATCACCTTCCTCACCTGTAACATGTCACTGGCCGACAACCGGTCCCTAATAAACACACACACACACACACACACACACACACACACACACACACACACACACACACACACACACACACACACACACACACACACACACCACACACACACGGTTATGCCTTCTAATGCAGTTTTAATTTACATCAAAAACGGTTACATCCAGCCGCTTCAGACTGAAACATCACCATCACCAGTGTTGGGAGTAACGCGTTACAAAAGTAATGCATTACAGTAACATTACTTTTTGCTGTAACGCAGTAGTGTAAGGCATTACTAATCAATTTTCAGTAATATATTACTCGGTACATGTTCAGTAAGGCTTGCGTTACAAGTCACAACAGACTTTTAGTTTTAATTGTAAAAAAAATAAAAATACACAGCAAGACCGCGAGACATTAACAAATGAAAAATGCAAGTAGCCTACGCTAAATTACCTGTTCGTGGTCAGTCAATACCGCGTGTGGTGTCCAAGTCTGTTAATAAAAACTATATGGCAGCGTCTGATATAGCCTATTTGTATAGCGATTTATTTTTACAGGAGTGCCGTGAGGTATGATCTCGGCCTCTGTGCTCGCGCTGGCCAGTGGAGAAGCGGCTAATGGTGAAGATGGCATGAAGAAGACTGTACATTCGCGAGATGGACGTATGCGCATTAGGCTATTCATTCTGTGTTTTCTTTCTGAACAGTTAGGCTATGTTTATGTATTTTTCATGTTTTCATCACGCAATCATGTTTTTGATGCGGTGGTGACGCGTTCATGTAAGGGCGGCGGCGCTGCCAATAAAGCACCTAAAAGATGTCACAAAGAACCGGCAAAAGCAATGATTATGAATGTCAAATATAGCAAGGAGACATTTTAATTGTTTATTAATAAAGTCAAGACGATGCTGACTCGCGATCTTCACAGTAGGCTAGTGCACCAGAGAGAAATGCACATTTCATTTCAAGCATAAAGCAGTCTGTTTTCTTTCGTTTTGAATTGTTCTGTTTTACACGTAGACATTTCAATATGGATATATTTTTCAGGTCCGTGAATAGGCTACCTTATACACTGAGTTTCGGTTCATTTATGAGTGAATTGTCCTCCGTGTCGTGATTATTTATAATTGTCTATATTTAGCCTACTTCTTATTTATAAAATCCAGGCAATTGGTTGATGAAACATTGATTTAAATTAAGATACAATTAATACAAAACGAAATTCACTTTAAAGAAAGGCTTTGTGTCTTCTGTGTAAGGTCTCTGTGAAAGTTTTAAAGCAGTCTTTTAGTGCCGCTTCAGAGCGCTCGCGTCCGTAACGGAGAACTGTCACGTCTGTAACATTGTTTTTTCCTCATAAATGCGAACACGAAAAATAAAATAAAATGAATATTTTATGTTCTGTGGAGAGCCACCCTTCTTCATCCGATTTGCGCAGTGTAGGCTAATTCACAAAATTACAACAACAAAAATCGTTGCCTCCTAAAAGTTAAAGATTTTTTTTTTGTCACGCATGACTGTCTATTTCCCTAATATTAAATATCAAACGCATGTGTAGACTGATATTTTTCTAATGTCTGGACTCCTTTCAGGGAGGAGCCTATGGATAAACAGACGTTTCAATATTTTGGTATTAATGCATTTTCTGAGAATTTATATTTCAAGTTTTGACAGCAAATGTCATGTCCATAACGCTGGAATTCCCAAATTTTAAATAATTTATCCTCAACTTGTTTTGTGGTGTAGGTCTACGTATTTTATAATGTTAAGTTAACTTCAAATAATACTAATAGTAATTTAAAGATGTGGTAGCATTGGATCTGGACGGTATGGATAACGCTGGGAGTTGGAAGTGGTGTGTCGCGATTCTGCAGGTTCGTGGATCTGAGTGTCGTGATTTCGGTTTCATATCGCATATCGTTAAAGCCCTATAGTCATTTTAGAATGTTAAGTTCTACTTCTGTATAGTTATTTTGGTGAAAGTAACTCAAAAGTAATACAGGAGTAATGTAACGCATTACAATTCTGACACAGTAATATTGTAAGGTAATGAATTACTTTTAAATAACAGTAACATGTAATATATAATGTATTCCAGTTTGTAAGTAACTTGCACAACACTGACCACCACACAAACATACGCACACACACACGTACGTACGTACACACACACACACACGTACACACACACGTACACACACACGTACACACACGTACACGTACTTCTTTAACGTCTTTGCTCCGGAAGATGAATGTGGTTGGAGGTAGAATGGGATTTTGTTGAATTTGGGCATGTTTTTCTGTAGGAGAAATAAATAAATTTGCTTTAAATAACAGAAAGAAAAGAATAAGACATTTCTGGGAGCCATGAACAGGATCTTACGTCCACGGTGATGTCGATGACCCACTGCGGGACCGTCTCGTTGAGTAACATGGATTCAGTTTCTCCACCGGAGTCTCGACCACAACAGCCTGCACAAACACACAGATCCGTCTCATCACTGAACACCAGCATCTGACGACGTGATGGACACACACACACCCACACACACGCGTGCGCACACATACACACACACCTGAATAATGTCCTTCCTCCCGCTTCCCCGAAGATCACCGGAGTGTGTGGCGGCACCTGAAAATACCCGTTTCCTTTCTGTATCCGGCTCTCATGTTCACCGTTCACTAAGCAAACACACATCATCATCATCATCATCATCATCATCATCAACATCAACATCATCTGAAGAAGAAGAAACTTATACATACATATAGTAATTATAAACTTGTGTTTAAATAAATATAAATGTTATATTGTATAAACATTAAATCCAAGTTTATAATTACAGTATAATTTTATTATTAATAATATTATTATATGTAGATATATATAATAATAATAATAATTATTATTATTATAAGTAATAACTTTGTATACATGTATAATATATAGTAAATAATTGTAATAGTTAAAAGTGTGTGTATTTTTATCCCTAGAAAATAGTGTAAATAATTATTAGAATGTATATAATTTATGATATATATATATATATATAAATATATTTAATTTTATATATATATATATATATATATATATATATATATATATATTAAAAATAACATACTATAAAAAGTTATATCTAAGTTTATAATTACTGTATAAATATTATTATGTTTTTTTACAGACAGATAGTGCTAATAATAATATTTATAACAATATCTATATTAATTTTAACAAAATAATATCCAAGTTTATAATTCCTGAATAATAAATAATATTTTTATAATTAGCATATATAATAAATATTTTATATTATAAGTTTATACTTGCAGTATCATATTTATATGCGTCAATACATATATATTTATTTTACACCATTAAATATTATAATCAGTGTTTTAGTTTAGGGAAGAGTGTTGTTACCGCTCCCGTGATTCAGTTCGCTCTCCTCATCCATGGGGTTGATGTGTGTCCGAGGCCAGTACTCCAGCAGAGCCTGAAGCAGAAGCCCACCCAGATTCACTGCGCACAAACACACACATTAACACACCTTCAGGATTCACCGTCACCATAAACACTAGCGTCTGGAGGTCGTGCTCACGTTTCGGGTCGGATCCGTCAGGACTGGTGAATCCAGCGTCTTTAGCAGAAACCCAGGCCGCAAAACAGTCGCTCTCGTCCAGCGTTATAGTCAACATCTGCCAATCAAAAGCCAAAAGATTGCTAATAGACCTGACTAACAGCAGATTCAATTCAATTCAAATTTATTTGTATAGCGCTTTTCACAATACATATTTTTTCAAAGCAGCTTTACAGAAAGTGCATTTCAGAAATGCACATAGAAAAATACAGTTAGTTAATCATATATTAATTTAGGGCATAACATATTGCCGGCGTTGAGTCGTCTGCAAGTCCAAGTGACTACAGTGGCTCAATCTTAAAGGTCCCCTGACATGGGGTTATTTTATTTTTTATAATGTTTCCTGGGTTGCCCTTATAATGTTAGTAGGTTTTTTAGATAAAAAATAGTCATACTTTAGAAATAAAAGGCATTTTTCCTAGCCTGATTTTAGCCTCTGATTTGAACACTCTGTTTGAAGGGGCGTGTCTCTGTGAGAACCGCCCACTGCTGTGATTGGCTGACATGCTTGCATATGAAATAGCTACGTATTACATGTGAACGTCTCTCGAATACCTTTACTACTGCTATTCTACGTTTTTACTAATACAGCTATCGAGATTAACGAATCGTGAGATGTTTTTAAAGTATTTAGATCTATTCCCATCACATAAAATGTTGCTGTGATGAGCATTGAGCAGATGACAGTTGTGGATCGCGAGACAACGCAGTTTTCTGCACTCTCTCTAACACTTTCACCAATGCAAACACGATGATGTACATACAGTAAGAGCTTCGTTTGCAGTGAAAGCGTCATTGATTTCATAACGAGATGTCCTGATAAACTCGCGCTGTGTGGAAAATTGTTCTTTGATCGATTTCTGTATATAATTTGTTCACAATTTAAATAAGATTATTTCATCCTACTAAAAGAAACGATGTGAAGGTGATATTTTAGTCACTGGCTTGACTTACTGATGCATAAACAGTGAACGATTTTGAGAGAAAGATTACCTCTGAACTTGAATTGTTGCTTGGTAGCTCGATCATTTATTTTCAGACGTTATTGAGGCCAGCTTGATCATTTTTTATATATAAATAAATAGCACACATATGCATGTATATATTTAAGAAACATTTGCATGTATATAATGTATATATATTTATACATAATATTATATATAAATATAATATTTTATATATAAATAACATATTTTCTTAAATATATACATGCATTTGTGTGTTATTTATTTATATATAAAAAATAATTATACACAGTACACACACATATATTATGTAAACACAAACTTTTATTTTGGATGCGATTAATCGTTGCCCAGCACTAATATATATACTAAGATTTTAACTAATCGCGTAAATGCTCGTAACTAATGTAAATCAAGCAAGCTAGTATGCATAGGCCACTAAGTGTTGGACACATAACATTAGTGGACCGGAGGGAATAATAGGGAATTTTATCCAGAAAACTTCTTGCACAAAATAAATTCAAGCACCTTCAAGGACTTGTGTCTAATCTATGCACTGGTATGTTTATTTTCAGGGCCTTGAAATATTTGTTTCAGATTCACAAACTTTCAAGGCCGTGGGAACCCTGTGAAACACAGTTCTGCAGTGACTTACCCCCGTCTTCAGATCCACTGAAAACCAGTTCGGCACATAAACCATCTTGAACCTTTTCTTGATCTCTTCATCAAACTCCATCTTCCCCAAGTCTTCAACTTTACAAGCCTGAAAAACATCAGAAAACAAACCAGTCGCACAACAACTAGAATTCAAATCAATCAATGAATATAAACGTTAATCTAACACGGTACCTTAAGCACATCCCAGTATGCCACATTATTGTTGGTGTCTTTGGTCAGAATGTGTCTTTTGTCATTCAGAATGTGGCACTGAATTATACTGGCGCCACCTAGAGGTCAAGACATCAAATCAACACGCTGAAGATACGGTTTAAAGCTGATCACATCATACATATCCTAAGTCATCTTTATGTTTACGTTTCACGGGAGGATACGCCAACATGCATAGCTGTGTATAATATAAAAAATATAATGAAAAACGGCTCATCAAGCTCATTTCCTGGTGTCTTTAACACACTAAAGACACAATTCAAGACTGAAGTCCATCATGCAGACTGTCGTACCTTTAATAACCTGTTCGGGCTGTGTGTACAGTGGCGTCAGCGGAGCGCTGGAGTCGTTGTCATAATCTCCAGACGCTCGGAAATTATGGATTCCCTTCAGAGACTGTGAGAAACAGAAAAAAAACTCATAATAGACATAGAACATAAACCCAATATTTGCCAAGAGAATGGATGTTAATTAAATTCAACAAATGCATAAGAATTTTCCATTTTGGGAGAATTATTCCTTTTAAAAAAACTATTACCACTTATAATGTTGAGTATTCTCTCGCTCTATAATTCTGTCGTCATATTTTACATGAAAAAGCACTTTTTGAAGATAACAAAACATTTTTAAAAAAGTAAATAAAAACCTCCTAATGTCCAACTCAAGTTCAAGTTGACTACAAAATAATTACAATAATGTACAAAAAAATGGACGCATTGCTGATCAACGTTAGTGAGAGAGATTGCTGAGTGTGTTTATTGTGTTATACGTTGGCAGGTTTAGGACTGACTCCTAAAGTCTTTGGTATTCTTCATATTCTGTGTATAATCATTCTGTGAAAAATCATTTTTTCCAATAAGTTTCAAAAATTTCTACTTATGGCATTTTACCTTTATAAAGTATTTTTTCTAACCTAATTAAATGTATGCATCATCTTTTGCGTCAAATTATTGCATTTAATCAAAATTAAATTAGAATAATAATATACAGTAGGGCTGTTGCCAATCAAATTAAATCAGTTTCAACTAAATTAATCTTTGCAGTGCAGAGGAAACTGAAGCTTTTACACACACTGTTTAATGCAGATCAGAGGGACGTGAGTGTGTTTAACCTGCTGTTAAAAATGCAGAAATAACATTTTGATGTTTTAAACATAAAACGTTGAATGTTATTTAAAAAATAAAGATATTTTAATGTGAAATTAAAACTGCCAGTAGGTGGCAGCAAGTCACTGTTAATGAGTGAGTCATTGAATCATTTATTCAACTGATTCATTCAAAACACTGATTCAATCAGGAAAGAAGCATTTGACTGCCTTAATGAGCGAGTAATTCATGATTTATTCATTCAGTAATGAAACACCGCTGTGTTTTGCTCAGATGCAAAGTCCTGTGGCTTTATTTGGACCAATATTTGTTGGTGAAATAGTTAAAAACATGAAACTTTAATGTAAGTCACTTAATATTAACTTTTTGTTTATTGAACTGTTGTATAAAATCAATGTCAAATTTGTAACAACGCTGATACTTGGGAGAAAAAAACTATATTTGTGCCTGCCAATGTTGTAATTTTTGCTATGAGCGATATTTTAGCAGATGAAAAGCATAAACTCGTGGGTGTGTGAGAGTACCAATGGCCATGCATGATCAGGTCGTATCTTTAAGTGGTCGAATGTTTCTGGTAATCTTTAATCAACTAAATAACTGGAAGATGACACCAAAAGCCAGACAATAATTTATATAAATGTCTGCGCCTGCTCATACATAAAGAATAGGGTGGATAACATGCAACACAAAAGATTACCTTAAATAATACCACTGGACCCCATCCAGGGGAAGGCGACACTAAATAATGACCCTCGCGAGTAAACGAGCTGCACAATACTTAAAGCTCAGTGTGTGTGAGGTCACAACAGCCGGAGCAGGTGTTTCCGCTCGCGTCACGCCGGACACCAGCTGCACTTACCCATTTATTAACCGTGGACTTGGTGGTGGAAACCCAGATGGCCGAATGCGGATCAGCTGACCTGTCCAGCTCCATCTGGAAGACACCCAAGCACATCCACACTTCAGTAACTTTACCTTACTCTTCTTTACCTGCTCGTCGCACAGCTGTTTCCACCCGAGATTTAAAGTCTATGGAGATCACTTTCTTAACAATACCACAAATATCCTATACATACTTGACACACTTTGTATTACACCCTATGCTTGTGAGTTGAAACCTTGTATCTCCAAAAACGCTACTTTGCAGACCATGTTGTCAAAGTTGATATTGTGACTAAGTATGGTCAGACATTTGCATGTGTGTGTCATTCTATTATTAACATTTGACCAAAAATCAAGCTCAAATGTAGTTAAGAGGTTTTTAACCAGCAAATTATTTACAATTTTGGACACGTGTGTTTTGTCTGTCATTAGAACGGCCACATCTGAGGCAGCAAGTACACCGCATTATGTTTTCTTCAACTTACAGGTTATAAAGTTTACTGTAGCTTTATGTGGGCGCTCAGTTTTTCTGTCATTTAGACAAAATCTTATATAAATAAAGACGAAGTGCTTCGCACAGGAGACACTCTTCTCTGCTCCTCAAATACATTAGCCTTTATATATGTATAGAGTTTCTTGGGTAAAGAAATGTTTGCTGTAAAAGTAAGCTGTACTTATTAAAAGAACCAGTTCTTTATTTACCATTGCTTTGAAAACAAGCAGAGAGAGACGCTCCAGAATGTGTTCATTCATGATAGAGGTGGGCGGAGTTATGAGGTTTGACTGACAGTTTGCGGAGCCAATGGAGTTACGAGATACTTTTCATTGCTTAAATATCTGAAAACTCACAGACAGATGTAAAGAGTGACCAATAGTAATGATTTATGAAAACAAATGAAAATTATGAAACATAGAGATACAAGGTTTCCAGTGTTCACCCGGCAGCAACAATATAACTTTTTGATTGTTGACTTCAGACAATATGTTTTACTATTCTCCTCTATCTTTATCCTGTTAATGTGACGTAGCAGAAAAATAGAAACTATATATATATATATATATATATATATATATATATATATATATATATATATATATATATATATATATATATATATGTGTGTGTAAACATACACACCACTCTATATGAGACCCTTTTTTTTAAATAGGAAGTTAAATAAACTTCCAGCATTTGGCTATTGTATTCGACTCTCGCACCTTCAGCACAGGCGCTTTCTCCTCACAGATCAGCACACGGATGTCAGGATTGCGCAGGTCTGTGCAGTAGATCTTGCGGTCGCGACCCCCGGAATAAACGTGTGTGAAGGCCTCGTTGACCTGCAGTGCCCAGACGCCCTCATCATGAACGCGGTATGTGGCGATACACCTCTGCTGACCCAGAGACCACAGCCGGATCGTCCCGTCAGAGCTCCCTGAAAGACACTGAACACACACACAAACCAGGGCTGAACACAACAGGACAGAAAGGAGGATCCAGGACTGGACGAGTGGTGCGCTCAAGTCATCTCGTTACGATTGTGTTTACGAGTTGAGCGCACATGAACGCCACAACAATGTCGTAAATACGAGGGGGATTTTCTTTAAGCCCGATCTTTACGAGTTGAGGGCGTCACTGAGAAAAATGGCGGAATAACACAACACTTCATTTATTAGCAGTGATATTGCTAGACTTTTACAGCGAAGTAAGCTAAATGCCTGCACAAAATGTGATGTCATTATACTATGACAATGAAATATGTAACAAAGTATGTAATGGCTTCATAAATGAATTAAAGGGTACCTATCATGGAATTTTGAAAATTACCTTTCATGTAGTGTGTAACATAGATCTAAGTGAACAAAAACATCCTGCAAAGTTTTAAATATGAAAGTTCAACGTATACAAAGTTATTGTCTCTCAAAAGTAAGAGTCGACTCTGAGTCGCTGATATGAATCGATAGACGAACGATGCACTTTCGTACGCCACTCAGTGCGCGCGCCGACCTGACAACAACATGTCGACGAGACTCTGTTCTGAAGTGCGAATCAAAAGCAAACTTTTTTTTTCACTGCCCAGGGACAAGCATGTGAAGACTCAGTGGCTAGAGTTTATATTTACAACTATACCACACAAGTATAGCCACCTTGAGCTGTGTTCGCGTTATTTTAATGACGATCGCTTCACAAACACAACTGCTTTCAAGTGTGGATTCGCGAGTCGGCTGATACTGAAGGAACGTTCAATACCAAGTTTATTAATAATTGTTGCTTTTGTGTGTGTGTGTGTGTGTGTGTGTGTGTGTGCGCGTGTGTGCGTGTGTGCGTGAGAGAGTGAGAGTTACGCTCAGCAGCTTCTAGGTCTCCAATGTCATTTTTTTTGTTTTTTGAAATATGTGAAATTATGTGAAGCGTATTGTAGTACTGCAGTGCTTTATCAATATGTTTAAGCTTTGGGCTAACGCAAAATATAACTGACTGCGTCATCTGACCAATCACCGCCGATTAGCGTCACGCAAAGGAGGGGTTTGGACAAATGAGTCGTCAAACGAATCATTAGGGAGTCGGTGAGCAAATCAGGTAAAAATAAATGCATATTATAAGACATCAAAAGTGTTTTTTGTCATTGCATGCATGTAAAACTGTTGTTGGGGACTCCCAGAACATTATTAGGAACATTTTAAATGCCATAATAGGTAGCCTTTAAAAACCTAAAAAACCCAAAGTACAGCTGATGCACATTTCTTTGTTCTTCATTTTCTAGAACTAGAGTTTTTTTTTTAACTAGACTGTATTTTTGTGCACTTACGTAATTAAGAGAAAGTACACCGAAAGTTGAACGCAGTGACGTCGTAAACACAACTTCCCAAAAATCCAAAACCTTTGCATGCATAATCTTACTAAATAAGTCCTTAATTGAGGTAAAAAAAACGCATTCTACTTGTATTAAGTCCAGGACAATCTAATAAAATATGTTTTACAGAGAGGGGAATCTTACAAAATATGCATATAGTTGGGTCTTCACCTTTAAGCAAAAAAGCATGGGTCAAACTTGTGTGACCCATACGACATCTGGTGAAGATTACTTGATCAAGTCTAGTTTTAAGAGCGCTAAAAAGTCTGTTTGTAATTTTCGGATGAGTTTCATATAGCTTATTATTCTTGCACATATTCCACTCTTCTTGCTACTTATTTAATACGTAGCGACTAATAATCGTTCTAATATCTGAAGGAGGAATTTGACATTCATTAACTTCCTGATTAAGAGCTTCATTAGCAGCGGCATCAGCTCGTTCATAACCCAGCAAAAGATAATACTGAAGAACTGATTCAGTAGATAATCCACTTTGGTTAAGACACAGTCCAGCAGAGGATGATCATCCCTGGTCCCAATGCTAATTTGTAATGGGTAAATGATTTTACTGCGTCTGTGTTCTTTAATTTGTCCCGTTTAGTAAATCTGACCCTAAAATTGGTGTTTATAATGGGTGTGAATAAGATTGAACATGCGTTGTTAAACTATTTAAATATTAACCTTAATTATAAGGGTGAGTTGAATAAAATATGAGCACGTGTCTTGATCTAACCTGAGTTCCATCTCTATTTAGCAGCAGTGATTTGACGTTGTCTGAATGTCCTTTCAGTTTCATTAGTTTGGCACAGGTGCGCGGGTCCCACACTCTCAGAACCTGCAGTGAGAAACACAAATCAAATAAAGACAATGTGAAATGATCGGCATCAGAAAGAGACTCAGAACGTCAGGCCGTTATATATATAACAAATATAAGAACCTGAAGACAAAAAGACCTTGAGATATGTTTGGTAATTGTACCTGAATGAATTTAAAATTAATTTACTACACTTCAGATAAATAAATTTGTTTTCCTTAGTTTTAATTAAGCCTAACTTTATTATTTTTGTGCTACTTTTATTTATAGTGTGACAAAAGCACAATGTTGTGTTTTTTTGCGAGTGTACACAAATATAAGTAAACACTTTGCAGTTTGAATGATGTCCTGTATGAACAAAATGGAGTGTTTTTATGTTTCCAATGTTAGATCGCGTCCGCGCCTTTCTCTCTCGTGCGCACACACGCGTAGTATATATATATATATATATGTATGTATGTATAGATTCATTATTGCTCTGAACAACCCAGGTGTATCATTCTATACATACTGAAATGAAACTACAACTAACTTTATTCATTCTTTTAATATGTCCCTGATCAAAAAAGACTGAAAATATAATCATGGCTGCACAATAATAATAATAATGTTAGCCAGAAATGCATGGCAGAAACTGAGATTTATCACTAAGATAATTTCACTCAGAAATGAAATGTCAAACCTTTTCAGTGGATCCCGACACTATAACCGTCCCCATCTGATTCATGGCCAAACTGTAGATGGAGTCCTTGTTCCCGCTCAGAGAAGACGCTGTATAGCATTAAGAAAGAAATATTTATCTTTAAACACTTAAATTCAGGATTCAGTGATTCTTTAATACAGATTTTCTTGATAAAAGGCACCAAACGAAAGTGTAAAGTAACTTATTTCATCTTTTTTTGGATTGTGATTGCAATAGATCAGTGGTTCCCAACCTTTTCCAACTCGCAACCGACACAACCAAACACGCAATCATTTTTAAACGGACCCGACTATTTTTTGTCAGAAAATACAGTCCATTGCTATGGTCACTATGTCAATCATTGCAATTTTGAGAGTTAAAGGAATAGTTCACCCAAAAATTGTAATTCTGTCATTATTTACTCACCCTCAAGTTGTTCCAAAACCTGTATACAACTGAACAAAAAGAAAGATATTTTGAGAAATATTTGTAAGCAGAGCCTAAAACTGACAAATTTTAGATACCAGTGAAAATTCACAATTCTCTATTCAAATTTCAATGCCACAGCTAAAACTACTAGCCTAACTGATATAAATGTAAAACATTATTAAAAGACAAGTAACAGTATTTTTCAGGAAGAGACGTTAAATAAAGCAATCAAATGTAAAACACTAGATAGTCTTCTCTGTATAAATTAAACAGATCAATTCTTATTAAAGTCAAGAGCAGAGAATAATTTGTATTCGTCCTTTGTTGTGTGATTAACATTAAAATCAGAAAGCGGGAGAAATATTAGGCTGCTGTCACTTTAAGAGTGAACGCACAGATCTAATATACTGATACACGTGTTGTCTTTCCTTATAGTTTAAGTTCACTTAAGCCTTAACCGACAATGTTTACTAGGATAATGCAGAGACTGGCATTTTGGATATTTTTTTGTGAAATTGTCGTTCAAGTGGAAGTCAAAGTGAGAGAGCTCATTTCAGTGTCAAATAAAACTTTACACGCAGCGCGTAAATAACGAATTAAGTTCTTTTTTGTGTCTTCTTGCGCTTGAATTTTTATATAGCCATGGCTTAAACTTTTATGTAACTGTCCTTCATGTTTGTTTACAGTTTTATACTGGCCAACACCGATTTTTACTTGTATTTGCCGCTTGGTGAGTGTTCATTTTAGGCCATAAACCGTTGTGCGGCACCATTAACTTCCATAGTATTTTTTTTTCATACTATGAAGTAAATTGGTGCCCAACAACTGTTTGGTTACAAACATTCTTCAAAATAACTTTTCAACAGAATAAAAAACGTATACAGATTTTGGAACAACTTGAGGGTAAGTAAATGACAATTTTCCTTTTTGGGTGAACTATCCATTAAATCAATGATGCTGTCTACACGGCACAATACATTTCTTTACATTCTGTCTACACTGTTTGTTCAAATGAGAGGATTCATAAGCTTGCATAACTAAACTTGGTGTTTGAGTGGTGAGTGGACTAACTTGTCTAACTTAAACACCTCTGATTGGCCGTTGCATTCAAGGAATCAACAGATATGTCTGTGATTGGCTACACTGCTCAACCCTGCAAAAGCATGTTATAAACAGCAACATTTGACGCTCTCTGCAGTGCAAACACAAATACGCCAATATCCTATTATTACAGCTTCAACTGAGGGTGCTAAGAGGCTAACAACTGGAATCTTTGTGACTCACCTAATGCAAAGATTGGTCTTGTTTAGCATATACTAAACACTGATGCAAACTGAGATCAGGCTTGATGTAAAAATGTGTAAAGCTAAATAATATAACGCAACATGGCTGTTGTTCTCCCACACATGTGAAGACTACCGCTAGCTAGCTAGTCACTACTGTATTTCTTGGTCTAGCTTTACGCTTTTTGATGTCAGGCATTGCTGAAGATTTATCCTTACTTGTAGAAGAAGAAACATCTGCATTTGTCCTTTTCAGCGACCCTGTTGATAACCATTCATCCATGTTTAAATCTGTTGTAGCCTACAGTATGCAGCAAAAGTATTGGTGGTTTATTCTGAACACAACCGAACAGCGAACGTAAATAGTGAATACAAAGTAACAGTTTAATATTTATTTTCTGTTATTTCATTATATATTGAACTATTATATGTAATTAGACAGTTTTACATATATTACCCCAAACTATTATTTGTATTAATAGTGAATGGCGCCCCCTTGCAATATCGTCGCGGCCCACAGGTTGAAAACCACTGCAATAGACCAATAAATGATAATTTACTCATAACACTTTACAATAAGGTTTTATTTGTTAGAGAACGGTTTAGAAGCGGCTTAACATGAACAAACAATGAATAATATTTGTATTAACTAACATTAACAAAGGTTAACTAATTCTGGAAAACACATACTGGTCATTATTAGCTAATGCATTAACGAATGTTAACAAATAAGACCTTATTGTAAAGTGTTACAGCCATTATAATATCAAAAAGTAGATTTTTTTTTGTTCTGCATATCAGTTATTAGACATTTAAAGTCCCACTGTGGTAAAAAGAAATAAAGTTTTTAATGTTGTTTATTTGTCTATGTGGTGTTTTTAATATGCTTTAATAACACAAATCATGTGTAAATTCATAAGTCGACAGCATTGCTGAGTATTTTCTGCTTAAAACTGCAGTGAACCAAAGACAGTCTCAAAAACACTGAAATTGCTGGTGTTTCTGACGTCACAAACTACCTTGACCAATCAGATCAACGTGTGATCGTCAGCCAGTGGATCTCTGAGTGAGTGAGTGAGTGAGTGAGTGGAGGCGGGGCTCATTTGCAGATTCATAGAACAACGCAATGGTGTCGAGTTACATTCAAGATATTTAAGGAAAAAACGCTTAAATGTGTCATTTTGGTGATCAAAGATGAGATTAAGGGACTACAGGGGGACTTTAAATATAATAATCTGTATTGTTATTGAGCCAAATTTCAATATCAGTCGCCCTGTAATTTAAATCAGAGTAATTGAGAACTCACTAGTGACAGTGTTATTGGATGCGGTCAGTGCTGTGAGTGTGTTCACATCCCAGAGGAAGATCTGTCGGTCCAGCCCAGCCGAAGCCACCAGCTCTTTGTCTTTAGCATACGCCAATGCTTTCACATAGTCCTACATGAACACACACAAAAATACCAGTGAAAAAATTATTACAATTATTGAAAGTAGAAAACCAGATACAGTGCACACTTGTTTTCTATGTGAA
Source organism: Chrosomus eos (assembly GCA_036326025.1). NCBI lineage: Eukaryota > Metazoa > Chordata > Actinopteri > Cypriniformes > Leuciscidae > Chrosomus > Chrosomus eos. The sequence continues at coordinate 3,229,872 of CM070840.1, forward strand.
TATATAGTAAAGTGTAATTTATTCCTGTGATCAAAGCTGAATTTATCATCATTACTCCAGTCTTCAGTGTCACATGATCCTTCAGAAATCACTATAATATGATGATCTGATGCTCAAGAAACATTTATGATTATTATCAATGTTGAAACAGTTGTGTACAATTTTCTTGAGGATTCTTTGATGAATAGAAAGTTCAAAAAAACTGATTATCTGAAATAGAAAGCTTTTGTAACATTACACACCAAATTATAAACTGATCAAAGGTTTGGGTAAGATTTTTTTGGGGTGGGTAAAAGAAATCAATACTTATTCATTAAGGATGCATTAAATTGATCAAAAATAACAGTAAATACACTTATAAATGTTACAAAATATTCGGTTTCAAATAAATTAAATAAAACTTTCTATTCATCAAAGCAGCCTGAAAAAATATTGTACATAACCGTTTCAACATTGATAATAATAATGAATGTTTCTTGAGCATTAAATCAGCATATTATGATTTCTGAAGGATCATGTGACACTGAAGATTCACAGAAAATTCACAGGAATTAATTACATTTTAAAATATATTAAAATGGAAAACAGTTATTTTAAATAGTCATAATATTTAACAATATTTCTGTTTTTTGTTGTATTTTTAAGCAAATAAATGCAGCCTTGGTGAGCAGAAGAGACTTCTTTTTAAAAAAACTTACAGATCCCAAACTTTTGAACGCCAGTGTATATATACACATAAAAATTGAATGGGCAGCAAACACACGCATAGCAGCCGAAATAAAGCTATATGTGACCATGCTAATGCTAGGGAAAAATAATTAAGATAAACAATTAAGGATATCTGGTAACAATTTACAATAAGGTTCATTAGTTAACATATTAACTAACATTGAGCAATACATTTCAATTCTTACAGTATTTATTAATCTTTGTTAATGTTAGTTAATAAAAATAAAAGTTAGTTTACATTGCATTTACTAAAGTTAACAAATACAACCTTTGATTTTAATAATGTATTAGTAAATGTTAAGATTAATATTAACTAAGATTAATAAAATGCTGTAGAAGTGCAGTTCATTATTCGTTTATAACGAAGGTATTTAACTAATGAACTTTATCGTAAAGTGTTACCGGATATCTGTACAATAAGGAAGCAGTGCTGTCTTACATTTATGAATCACTGCATCACCTTTTTCTTGGATCTCGAGGGTTTCTCATCATACAAAACAATCTAAATTTTAAACAGCTCAAGATATTCACTAGAGAAGAGTTTTCTTTTCCTGCCGCTCTAGAGTGATTAGTCACATGACAGTACCTTGTGCGTTCGCAGCGTTGACATGCAGAAGCCCTTATGTGCGTTCCAGACCTTCACCGTAGTGTCTGACGATGCAGATATCACTGTGGAGACAACACACACATAAATCTGTGCTGCACACACACGTATAAATCTTTGCTGCACACACACGTATAAATCTTTGCTGCACACACACGTATAAATCTTTGCTGCACACACACGTATAAATCTGTGCTGCACACACACGTATAAATCTGTGCTGCACACACACGTATAAATCTGTGCTGCACACACACGTATAAATCTTTGCTGCACACACACGTATAAATCTGTGCTGTACACACACGTATAAATCTGTGCTGTACACACACGTATAAATCTGTGCTGCACACACACATATAAATCTGTGCTGCACACACACGTATAAATCTTTGCTGCACACACACGTATAAATCTGTGCTGTACACACACGTATAAATCTGTGCTGTACACACACGTTATAAATCTGTGCTGCACACACACACACTTATAAATCTGTGCTGCACACACACGTATAAATCTTTGCTGCACACACACGTATAAATCTTTGCTGCACACACACGTATAAATCTTTGCTGCACACACACGTATAAATCTGTGCTGCACACACACGTATAAATCTGTGCTGCACACACACGTATAAATCTGTGCTGCACACACACGTATAAATCTGTGCTGCACACACACGTATAAATCTGTGCTGCACACACACGTATAAATCTGTGCTACACACACGTATACATCTGTGCTGCACCACACTCAAGTATAAATCTGTGCTGCACACAACACACGTATAAATCTGTGCTGCACACACACGTATAAATCTGTGCTGCACACACACGTATAAATCTGTGCTGCACACACACGTATAAATCTGTGCTGCACACACACGTATAAATCTGTGCTGCACACACACGTATAAATCTGTGCTGCACACACACGTATAAATCTGTGCTGCACACACACGTATAAATCTGTGCTGCACACACACGTATAAATCTGTGCTGCACACACACGTATAAATCTGTGCTGCACACACACGTATAAATCTGTGCTGTACACACACGTATAAATCTGTGCTGCACACACACGTATAAATCTGTGCTGCACACACACGTATAAATCTGTGCTGACACACACGTATAAATCTGTGCTGCACACACACGTATAAATCTGTGCTGCACACACACGTATAAATCTGTGCTGACACACACGTATAAATCTGTGCTGCACACACACGTATAAATCTGTGCTGTAACCACACGTATAAATCTGTGCTGTACACACACGTATAAATCTGTGCTGCACACACACGTATAAATCTGTGCACACACGTATAAATCTGTGCTGCACACACACGTATAATCTGTGCTGTACACACACGTATAAATCTGTGCTGCACACACACGTATAAATCTGTGCTGCACACACACGTATAAATCTGTGCTGTACACACACGTATAAATCTGTGCTGCACACAACGTATAAATCTGTGCTGCACACACAGTATAAATCTGTGCTGCACACACACACGTAAACATCTAGCTGACACACACGTATACATCTGTGCTGCACACACATCACACACTATACATCTGTGCTGCACACACACAACACACACACCACACATACATCTGTGCTGCACACACAACACCAACCACACGTATAAATCTGGCTGCACAACACACACAAAACTACATCTGTGCTGCACACACACACCACACACACATAAATTTGTGCTGCACACACACGATATAATCTGTGCTGTTCACACACACACATAACATCTGTGCTGCACACACACACACGCGTATAAATCTGTGCTGCACACACACACATAAATCTGTGCTGTACACACACGTATAAATCTGTGCTGTACACACACACGTATAAATCTGTGCTGCACACACACGTATAAATCTGTGCTGCACACACACGTATAAATCTGTGCTGCACACACACGTATAAATCTGTGCTGTACACACACACGTATAAATCTGTGCTGCACACACACACACGTATAAATCTGTGCTGCACACACACACACACGTATAAATCTGTGCTGCACACACAACGTATATAAAATCTGTGCTGCACACACACGTATAAATCTGTGCTGCACACACACGTATAAATCTGTGCTGCACACACACGTATAAACTGTGCTGACAAGTTAAATCTGTGCTGCACACACACGTATAAATCTGTGCTGCACACACACGTATAAATCTGTGCTGCACACACACGTATAAATCTGTGCTGCACACACACGTATAAATCTGTGCTGCACACACACGTATAAATCTGTGCTGCACACACACGTATAATCTGTGCTGCACACACACGTATAAATCTGTGCTGCACACACAAACGTATAAATATATCTGTGCTGCACACACACGTATAAATCTGTGCTGCACACACACGTATAAATCTGTGCTGCACACACACGTATAAATCTGTGCTGCACACACGTATAAATCTGTGCTGTACACACACGTATAAATCTGTGCTGCACACACACGTATAAATCTGTGCTGTACACACACGTATAAATCTGTGCTGCACACACACGTATAAATCTGTGCTGCACACACACGTATAAATCTGTGCTGCACACACGTATAAATCTGTGCTACACACACGTATAAATCTGTGCTGCACACACACGTATAAATCTGTGCTGCACACACGTATAAATCTGTGCTGTACACACACGTATAAATCTGTGCTGCACACACACGTATATATCTGTGCTGCACACACACGTATAAATCTGTGCTGCACACACAACGTATAAATCTGTGCTGCACACACACGTATAAATCTGTGCTGCCACACACGTATAAATCTGTGCTGCACACACACGTATAAATCTGTGCTGCACACACACGTATAAATCTGTGCTGCACACACACGTATAAATCTGTGCTGCACACACACGTATATATCTGTGCTGCACACACACGTATATATCTGTGCTGCACACACACGTATACATCTGTGCTGCACACACACACACACACACAACATCTGTGCTGCACACACACACACACACACACACACACACACACACACACACACACACACACACATATGTGCTGTACACACACACACACAACGAAGGCCAGGCACTCGTCTCACACTCACGTGTTTTTCCGTTGCAGCACAGGACGATGTCATTGACCCAGTCTGTGTGGTGCTCCATTGATGCAATGTACGGATCCTGCTGCAAGACATTTACATTTAATCATTTAAAGCGACTTACAAATGAGGAGAACAATAAAGCAATCAGACCGTATACAATAGGGCTGTAACGATACACCAAACCCACGATTCGGTTCATTTCACGATTTTTGACCCACGATTCGATACAAACCTTGATTCTTTTTTAGAAGAAAAAAAAGGGGGGGGGGGCAGTAGTGGCTGTTGGAGGAGAGAAGAAGAAAAAAAGAGATTGAGGGAAAAAAATATATTTTTATTAAATAACCTACAGGTAAATCTTCATTTTCTTTTGCGTGCTTTAAAGCGTGCTTTAACTGTAAATAAGCGTGAGCTGTGCAGCTAAAATAGACTCGTGTGATTGCATTTGTAGATTAACATGCACGTCGCTGGCGCTTGCGGTGTGAAACGGCCGTTACAGGTAAAATTAAAGAATTTATCCTCAACTAGTTTTGAGGTGTAGGTCTACGTTTTTTATAATGTTAACTTCAAATAATACTAATAGTAATTTAAAGATGTGGTAGCATTGGATCTGGACGAGAAGGATAAGGAAGGGGTGTGTCGCGATTCTCACCGTGTATCCTTACAGCTCTAGTATGTAGATTCAGATTATTTTATTTAATGCCAAGTCAGCATTCAAAGCTATTTTCATGGCAAAAATTCAATTACAAAAATACAAATATCATTTAAATACAATAAAAACAAATACAAAAACAGCAAGTCATATTATACAAGATTCTTTAAATAATCATATAATCTTACTAAATAAATTTTAAATCAGAAAAACAAAACAAATAGAATAGAAAAGGTGCTAGTATTAATTGGTCAGGTGTTGATTAAATTATTATTATTATTTTTGAAAACGTGACACGCAGGAAAGAGCAGTGACATCATCGCACAGGTCCAGGGAAGACTGTTCTCGAGTCAGTTTAGATATCACATGGACAGGCTTACCTTGTGCTGGTTGACGCTCCATATCCTGATGATGGAGTCTCGTCCAGCGGTGAAGAGCCGGTTAAGAGCTGGATCCAGCTGGAGTGCGTTGACTCCATTACGGTTATATTTCTCCACCTCATCTCTGATCACATACGACACCTGCAACACACACACATGCTCAGAACCAGTGGCAGCGGTTTTAAACGATTAGCCTGAAGAAAACACTGTCAGCAGAGAACGATTCATCGTACTCGCGCTCGAGCGTAACGCACTGTAGGAATAAATAAATATAAATGCCAGAACATGCAAAGTGATCATTTATTAGATGTTGTGTCATAATATAGAATTACAAACATTGTTTTTCTTTGTTTAAAATATAAATGCAAGGTGTCGAGGCATGTTTTTTTTTAATGCAAGTTGATCATCTTTTAACATGTTTACATAGATAAACTATGAAAGCCATTTTTGGCACATAAGACAAAAAAATATGCTTTTGTAAATCATAATTATGACATAAAAGTCCAAATTATAACAAAAAAAAATAATTATGACATACAAAGTCATATTTTTAGGCTTTTTATGTCATAAGAAATTAATTTATGAGATAAAAAGTCGTAATTTCTGACTTTCTCTGTCATAATTATGACTTGATAATACACAGAAAATTGATAACCCCAATTTTACAAAAAGTGCATTAAAATAACCAAAAACTTTAGAAAGCAGTAATAACTATAATCACTGTGCGATAAATTGGAATTACATTTTTATTTATTTTGGCATCCATTGATTATGAAAACAAGATAATCGAGGTAAAATGATTATTGTGCCGCTGCCGTACACTTCCTTTCCTTCACAGCGATGTGCTTTCGTTCCTCCCTAAAATCCCAAACTTAAAGGGGCTATGTGTAGTGTTTAGCAGCCTCTAGCGGTGATGTTTCAGATTGCAACCAATTTTTACAAGAGCGCTCATGCGCGTGCTCGAACTCAAGAGTGAGCACTCATGGTACCGGCCACACTGAGACTTTCAACACACCAGAGAAAGCATCGCAATAGGGATGAAAGACAACTCCGGGTCTGTTTTTATACCTAAATATATACACCTATAGCTAAAACAATGCAGAGCTCTCTCCATAATTCAAACGCTCTGCCGATGTTGATCCGTGTTTTCGTCCAAAGTTATTCCGATTCACGTTTGAGCTTCAGCAGATAAAACTTTTTTTTTGTTTTTTTATATTTATGTGTAGTTTGTGTTGGAGTATGTGTTGTGCTGGAGGTGTGTGGTGTTATCAGACTCATGTAGTTCAGACTCCACGTCGCATAGACTGTATAAAAGGAGAGAGGCTCGGGAGCGCGCATGAACGTCACATCTGTTGGATTTCCTGGTAAATCCGACCCGGAGACTTCGCATAGAAATAGGAATACTGGCCTTCAGAGGTAATAGCAAAACCTGACAAGTGGATCATTGTAATGTGTGATTACAACCCCTTCACACACAGGCAATAAAAAAGGATTCATTTTAGAAGAAAAGCTACATATAGCACCTTTAACATTCGAATAAGTGAGTGTTGTAAAATAAAATAAACTGCAGGAAGTGTTTGATATTAAACAAGTGTCATTAAAAGCACATAAAGCCGTAAAAGAGACACTGTTCCCCAGACGACTTTCGGTGCGCTTCGACTCAGAGCTGAACATGGATAAGCAAATGAGCTTCGGATACACCCCTAAACACAAAAATGTCAAATATATTTTTTTTTTCTACAGTATTCACATAAATAAGTCAAGTCAGTCAAGTCAACTTATAGCGCTTTTTACAATACAGATTGTTCCAAAGCAGCTTTACAGAGATAACAGGAAAGTAATGTTGTAATAATATTGTTAAATATAAAATAAAAAAATTAAACAGTGGGTTATGTCTTAAGTAAACATAAGCAGAAAACGCGTGTGTAACAGTATATTGGATCCGTGCATTCGCTCTTAAAGTGACAGCGGCCTAATAAACCTGCTGTTGACCGTCATTAATGATAATCAAACAACAAATGACAAGTTAGGTAGCCTTAATAAGGATTAATCTATATTTAATGTGTGCAGAAAGACTGCAGTGTTATTTTACACTTGATTATTCAATTTTTTTATCTGTATACCACTATTAGCACATATTCCTAAAAAACAACTTAAAACTGTTTATTTAATTTGTATTTTAGTTCTGTGATTTGTCCATTTTGACTATAATTGGTGTCTTTGTTCTTAATGTATTGCTGATTGTTTACTCTTATGTAATTGTTTTGAAGACATTTTTCTTACATTAGTTAACCTAGTATTAGTTTTCAAGTATCAATAAATGCAAAATAAATGTGAAATAAGACTAATCATATCGCCCACCAATATTCGGGACTTTATGATTTAATAATTGATTACGATTTCTGCCATAATCGAGCAGCCTAACTATAGTCATGGTACAATAAATCAAAGTCAAGGATGGAAAGAGCTCTTAATACACCGGTTTTAATGCCACTTATGATTCATGCCGATTAGATTAATGATTTATAATTCATGCAGGTCCATTTAGATTTTATTTTCAAAGTTTTATAAAGTAATAAGAAGCGAAAGTCTGGGGTGAAATATAGAACTAAAATGTGAGAATTAAAAACATTCTGAAGGTTAAGTCATTTTTAATTTGTGTAAAAAAGTTCAGAACTCATTTTAATTGAGTTACTCCATGCCGACTAATTAATTTATAGACATTTTTTTTCCTGGAAAGCAAAAACACCTTCATGACAACATGTAAAATGTGTGCAGTATGCAGGCATGATATAGCAATATACTCATATTTTGTAACCTATACATGTGTAGATCTTCAAATGTTCATTATTTTTATGTGCACATGCATGGTAACCACGTACCTATATGTTCAGTATGCTGTGTGCTTATATGGTCATGTAGTCAGTAAGCATATTCCCATATGTTCATCATGTATGGAAGGATTATTGTCATAATGACACGACATGACCTTATAGAATCGAAATCTGTGACCAAAGCCGGGTAATATTTCCATTTGCAGACAATAACGGTCATTAAAACTCCGACACATAGAGTTTATGTTATCATGGGTTGCAGTAAGCTGTCCATACACACTTAGTATGCAGCATTCTTAGACACCTGACTCAAAACGCCCCAAAATTGCAGTCTGATAGGCAGCACACTAGATTTTGAGACACAGCCTGGCCTCCACCTCCTTCTGCGCCACACAAATACACACACCCGCGTTTAAAACAACCGTCACCACAGCGACCTACAGTCTGAACACTACTATCATCGCACAAATAACACACACACACACACACCACAAGCCCACACGCGAGTGTGAAACAGTCACCTGCACTTTCCTGCGACCCGCTGCATTCTGCCTGTGATGCGTCGCCATCTTACATCTTGACGCCGTGACGTCACTTCCGCCACGCCAAGAAGACCCGCCAGCGCGGGAGAGTGATGTACAGTAGGCCTACGAATAAAGAAATATAAACAAATGCCAGAACATTCACAGTGATGTTGTGTCATAATATAGTGTAAGAAACACTGTTTTTCTTTGTTTAAAAAATAAATACATTAAAACGCAAAGTATCGAGCGGTTTTTTATGTAGCTAAGTTGAACATCTTTTTAACATGTTGTTTACATAGATAAACTATGAAAGGCAATTTCATGCACATACGTAAGACAAAAATGTTTTTGTAAATCATAATTATGACTTAAAAAGGACAAAATTATGACAAAAAACGTAATTATTCATACAAAGTCAAAGTAAAAAAATGTTTTATGTCATAAGAAATCTAATTTATGAGATAAAAGTATTTATGCCCTAAAGACTTTTTTGTAAGCCTATTGATTTTACATAAAAATAACCCAAAACTTTAGAAAATACATTTGGATGTAGCCTACAATGATAATATGGTAACACTTTATTTTACAGTGTCCTTTTTACACGTTATGTAGGCTACTGTAGTAATAACTATAAATTATGCATAATTTAATTGCATGCAACTAATCCTAAACCAAACTCCAATCATCCTAACCCTATAGTAAGTACATGTAGTTAATTATTACTCAGTACTTACACTGTAACAGCACCTTAAAATAAAGTGTAACCCATATTTTTTTAACTGAATTCATGTCTTTTCTCTTCTAAAATGAAGCTTTGACAGCATATGATAATAGTAAAATTATATTTTTTGTTTAATAATTAAGCTGTTATTGTATTTTAAATGCAGCTTTCTCTGTATCATTTATAAATGACGATGGTCAATAGAGGGTTAACATATTAACTAACTATTTAAAATGAAATAATGATGCATTTCTCAAACTGATATATGAAATAAACAACATGCATAATTAACATTACTCACTGGATGTCTGAAACACAGCCATATAGTCTATAATAAATGTTCTGCAAGACTTTCTCTGACCAATAGATGGAGATACACACTCATATTCCACATCATTCACACTCCTCTCAGGTGAACTATCTATATTTATTTACTAATTTGACAATAAACTAACACTGGGTACATTTTGTAAGTTAATACAGAAGGCATTTTCGTGCAATAGACTATGTGCACGTTAGCATATGCTACTTCCGGCTGCGAAACCGATATGGGGTGTCTAGTTTCCGGTAGCCTGATGGACAACGTAGATTATGTATATTTCTCCAGATGTCTTGGACATTAACCGAAGATTTCAGTCGATATTATAATATAATATTAGAGTCGATGATGTTCATCGACTGGTTAGTGATTTTTCTCCAGCTCCCAGAGCAAGAGAGAGAAAGGGGTTTAAATATTACATCTCTCAGTATGTCATACAGGAGTAAAGGTATCCGACGTTGGGAAAGGGAACTAAAAAAAGTCCTCGCTCTAGACTAGGTACTGAAAGAGTTATAGGAACTTAGTCCGGTCGGAACACGCGAAAAAAATGGTTATAGGAAGGTTCTAGGCACTGCAAAAGTCCCTCCGGGCAGAAAGCGGCTAAGTTATAGACACCGTGAGTAGTGACTTTTCCCTTGTCAGTGGTTTAAAATATGTAGTTGTATTGTTTCATGTAACTTAGTTCTTCTCCCTCGCTGTGTTATGGCTTTGCTATGTGTGGATACATGTGCTGGTTACGTTCGTGAGACAGCTGATTAGTACTCTTGTCATTGACCGGAAAACAGTAACGTTACAGGAATCACCAACCCGTCGATCGCGGTCGACAAGTCGATCTTGGAAGCATTTTAAGTCGATCACGAAGAGTTTTCAAAATCAGAGAAAAAAGCCTATTGTGTGTAGTAAATGGTGTTCTAATCCATGTTGCTGTTACAATCACGTCATTTTTGCGGTGCGCACCTTTGGGCTCATGCGGACCCGTCGAGTTAAACAAGGCTTTACGCTTTAACCATTAAACCAGCTCAGCCACAGTAAGTTTTTTATGTTTTAGGTCCATTGCGAACGATTAAACTAAGTTAACGCCGGTCCACTGATGTAAACAAGACGGCAACCGGAAACGAAGTACCCAACGTCCGCCCTTAAGCCGGAAGTTAGCATTTTTCTCGTGCACAGAGCGAATAGGAATTACCCATTTCTCGTTCTACATATGCCATCATAAAAAGCCATACACACATCAGATTTTAGCATTAACACTCAAATCCTGACTATTAAGAACTAGTGCAATCAAATTGATTAATCGTGATTAATTGCATAACAAAAGTTTGTGTTTATATAAGTGTTTATATAATATATGTGTGTGTGAATGTGTGTGTGAGAGAGTGAAAGAGAGAGAGTGTGTGTGTGTGTGTGTGAGTGTGTCTGTGTATACGTATACGTACACGGTACAAACACACACACACACACACACACACACACACACACACACACACACACACACACACACACACACACACACCACACACACACACACTCTCTCTCTCTCTCTCTCTCTCTCTCTCACACGCACACACACACACACACACTTTGATGTTAGATGCGATTAATCGCGAATAATCGAATAATAAACACAATTCGCGACAAAAAAACATCTGTCCTTCCCTCCAGCCTACATTACAAAACCTAAAACAACACATGTGCCAAAACATGATGCACTTT
>CM070840.1:3246491-3271491 GCA_036326025.1 Chrosomus eos
ATCAGATGTTGAGATATATATATGTCTCAATGTCATCAATAAGTTTTAATTAGTTTAAAAATAGTTTAAGCAGTTTTATATGTTAACATTGTACTTTAAAATAAGGTTTCATTGGTTAACAACATTAGCCATAATTCAATAAGAATGAACAAAACTAATGCAGCATTTATTAATATTAGTTCATGTTAGTTTCAACATTTACTAATACATTTTCAAAATCAAAAGTTGAATTTGTTAATATTAGCTCATGTATTAGTATATATATATTAGTCATATTAGTAGTAATATTAGTAAAATACTCAGTAAAATCAGTAAAATACTGCTTACTGTTAGTATATTTATATAAGATAGATAGATATAGATATATAGGCCTAGATATAGACATAGAGATATAGATATAGGGGCCGGTTGCATAAACTGCTATGACTAGTCTTACAAGTTAGTCATCAATTATTTTTTACTTTAAGACCATTCATATCTTTTTCAAGTCAGTTACTGTACATAAAAACGTAGATTGGTCTAATTTGATGTTGAAAAGTAAGACTGATTAACCCCTCACTAACTGAGTAAGACAGTCTTAACATGTTTATGGGCTCTATAGCTGTATTTTGTCAGATAAATACCTTAACCAAGTTTACTTTTTTGTACTTCCCTCGAATTTAAAAAATCTAAAATAGTTTCCTCATATTTTGATAGTTTAATTGAACTTGTGGGGTCATGAATACCAAATATAGTCAGAAACTTGCATGTATTATTATATTTAGCCTAGGCTAAATCAAGTTTTGACCAGAATTTCTAAGAATTTCAGACATACGTCATTATGTTTTCATTGACTTACAGGTTATAAAGTTTACTGTAGCTTTATGTGGGCACTTAAATTTTTCTGTCATTTGGACAAAATTTCATATTACATACACTTTTAGGATAATGAGTATTACAGTGATGTAAATTTGGATTAAATGTGCTTAATTGTCATAAAAAAAACTTTAATTTCTTAATGCAAAATCTAATTTCTTACTTCCTGGTTTTGGGGTGGAATATGACCCACACATCTTCACATCTTCATAGACAGAAAGCATCTCGAACACGTCCATCAAAACGACACTTGAGCTTTAAACCGTCCTTGAACCCGTCGTGGTGAACTCAAGGAAAAGGCTCACGCTACTCTTTTCCATACAAGATTTGTAGCTTCGCTCTGGATAAATCAAGGTTGCAAAGGTTGTAATTTGGTGTGTTTCTTGCCGTCCGGTGTGATGTGTTACTGTATGTGTGTTAGGAGAACATTACCGTAATGCTCAGACTGCTAAAGCGATCATCTGTGCAACTGGAACTTAAATGATGTGTGATTCATGTTTCATATTGGAGATCTCATCTGCGGTGTAATGAGTATAGTCATGCAGACAGTGGGCGACAGGACTGATTTCATAATGAAATTTGACTCTAATTCTATTTCAGTTTCACAGAATCTGTCATGACGATGCAAGAACATTAAGCATTTTTGGTTACAGTATGGGGAGTTTATTAACTTTTGCCTCAATAAACTCCTAATTACTGCTTATTAATAGTTTACTAGGAGTGAATTTTAGTTATTGGGTAGGATTAGGGTGAATACAGTCTAATAATGAAGATTAATGAATACTGTCATTCGTTAATATGTGCTTTATAAGTACTAATAAACAGTCAATATCATAGTAATATGAATGCTGATAAGCAATTAGTTAATCGTGAGAATTTTACCCTAAAATAAAGTGTTATAGTGTATTTTATTTCACAGTTCTCATTGCTGTAATGCAAGAATATCATTTAAAAAATAGAATTCTCTTGCAGAAAAACTGGTGCTTACTTAATGGTCCCACTTAAAATGTGGGAGTAATAATTTAAATTAATAATCAATAACCGCCTTGATTGTATACTGGTTTAAGCAAAAATAATCATTGTGTTACAAGAATCTCTGGTAATAATTTAATAATGTATTATGGAAATATTTACCGGTAACCAAAGATATTTATTTTGTTACAGAATCACTTAAAAGTCCCCCTGTGGTGAAAATCCAGTTTTAATGTTGTTTATGTGTCTATGTGGTGTTTTTATTATGCTTTAATAACAAATCATGTGTAAATTCATAAGTCGACAGCATTGCTGAGTATTTTCTGCTTAAAACTGCAGTGAACCAAAGACAGTCTCAAAAACACTGAAATTGCTGGTGTTTCTGACGTCACAAACTACCTTGACCAATCAGATCAACGTGTGATCCAACCAGTGGATCTCTGAGTGAGTGAGTGAGTGAGTGGAGGCGGGGCTCATTTGCATATTCATAGAACTGCGCATACTAAATGAGGCAAGGGTGTCGGGTTACATTCAAGATATTTTAAGGAAAAAACGCTTAAATATGTCATTTTGTTGATCAAAGATGAGTTTTAAGGGATAAATTGATTGACGACAGGGGAACTTTAAGTTAAAGAAGTAATAAATTCTTTATTTTGGTGTTGACTGTAAACCGCTTTAACCAAAAAAATATATCAAAGAATCTTTGAGAAGCGGCGTTAAGAATGAGCATTAAAGAAAATTACAGTGTTTAGACACAAAAATGTGCTTAATTGCGATGAAATTAATGTAAACAAATAGAATAAAAAAGAAACATTACTCATTATAATAATTCATACGCAGAATAAAGGGGCGGGGCCTGGGTGAGTTAGTTAGTAGTGTGTTAAACTGGCGGTTATGGAAAGGGGCGGGCCTTTTTCCAAACACACTCGAAGCGCTCGACCAATCACAACACACTGATCCAGCCGACCAATCAGAGCACAGTGTGCTATTCAGGAGGCGGGGCTTCATAGAGACAGGAAGTAAACAGAGCGTCACTGACAGACTGGGAAGAGAGGAGCCGCAACAATGGAGAATATGAGGAAAATAATCAACATTCAAGCAGGAAAACCTGTTCTAGTAGAGCACAAAAGGGCATAATATAGACTTTAATGCAAAATATAATATTTATGTGTTGAAAGATGAGCTGTATTCACAGTGTACATGAATGTATAGGACTTAAAAAAAGCTTGTATGTGCTTGTATTTCTTGGAAGCATCTGATTGTCATACCTGTATCATTTCAAATACCCAGAAAACATTTTTAAATGGCTGTATCATCATCATCATCATAATCAGAGACACAAAGTTTAGAGAATGGAGATTTTCTGGCGCTTTGGAAGAACCCTTTATGCACTGAACTGGTTTCGGATGCTCTTTTGTGTTGAGCTATTATTGGCAAACAGTTCAGATGCATTCAGAATTACACACACATTGATTCTGGCAAGCGGCGGGTGCTCTGTTGGCCGATGCTCAAAGGAAAACACAACCATCATACTTTTAGTTGTGTTACAATCCAATAGCATGTTACTGCTTTCTTATTTTAAACGAAGCTTGAGGGCAGCCTGGCAGACACTGATACCACAGTCCTAAACTTTGACAAAAATAATATGTACGCGTGTTTGCATTAGTCTGTGTGAACGTTCGCGTGTGACGTTTGTCTGTGGGCAAGAGAAACAAGCAATTAGAAAGAGTCTGTTTGCACAGTGTTCATTCATACCGACTCATTAAAAGCAGGAGCATTCATTTAGTGCGTTTTCAAAGCTCTCTTTGTTTAGTAATTGTTCTTAGAAATCTATGGAAAGTCAGACAGGTGGAGGGACAGACGACCCAGGTCCATTTCTTTACTCAACCAATGAGAATATTTATGTGCTGTTTGGTTTCTTGTTCACGGGAAGCAGAAAGTGACATGGTGTTGAAGACACAGCTCAAATAAGATTAATGTAAGTGGGTCGCGGCAGTCCGACGCTCTCTCTGTGCAGAAACCGGACTCGGGAAACCAGAAAATCAATGCAAAAATGATTAAACTGATCAAGATTGTGCAATTTCAGGATGAAGCTACGGAAAAGTGGGATTGATGGTCAGGACGGTTTTTATTAGCTGTGTGTGTGAGCTCTTGCCTGCTTGCTTTGGTGGAACGGTAAGAATATCCTCGTGTTAATATAATTCCCTTTGACTGATAATGTGATTTTTTCGTCAGTAAATGACAAATAAACTTGGTAAATTGTCTCACACGACGAGCCACATTTTTCTTTAGCCTCTGGAGCCTGTGGAAATCGCACAGGCCATTACAGTGATTCACAGGCCATCATTTAATGAACACAATAACAAATAGCTTTACAAGTGAGTTGTATTTTTCTTTATCACATTACAGGAAGATAATGCCCTCAGGAAAAGGAGAATAGAGTAGATGCAGTCTAACACATGTGTGGATGCCAAAGTTAAAGGCGTAGTTCATCCACAAATAAAACTTTGTTGTTTCTTCCTTCTGTGCAGCAAAAACAGAAATATAGCAGAATGTATAAAAGTGTATAAAACAACACTATCTGGCTTGAACTACTTATGATCACAGCATTTTCATTTAATACATAGAAGCAGCAGCACGACTGTTTTCAACATTGATAATAATCATAAATGTTTCTTGAGCATCAGATCATCATATTATAGTGATTTCTGAAGGATCATGTGACACTGAAGACTGGAGTAATGATGATAAATTCAGCTTTGATCACAGGAATAAATTACACTTTATTATATATTCACATATGAAACAGTTATTTTAAATGGTAATAATATTTCAGATTTGTACTGTATTTTTGATATGCAGCTTTGGTGAGCATTGAATAATCTCATCATGACCCCAAACTTTTGAACTGAATTTTAATTCTGAATATGATATTCAGGATGTGTGTCTCAGATTGGTGTGATTTACAGAAGTGAAATGGCTTGTGAAGTTTAATTCAAAGGATAATTCTGGTATTTAGCACTTTGAGTCTATTTTCTAGTGTGTTTTGGATGAACTAGAGTGGTGGACACAGAAATGTTGACGATGGGTCCTGTCTCGACTCTTTGACTCTTTTAGAATCGCCTCTGAGCGCTTCAGAGTGGCTGTCTATGGGCATGCACAAACATGTGCTTAAAACAACCCAACGTTCGTTTTCAAAACTGTGACACTCACCGAGTGGTTAGTGGTGTTCGTTGATGTTCCAAAACAAGTAGCGTAGCGAAATACAGTCGTGTTTTATTTGGCATTTTGTAAAATCGCATTGATGTCTGTTGGAGGACTCAGTGCTGGTTGATATTACTGCGCCCCGGATACCGAAAAGGGTCTGTTTACATTTGGTTGTAGTCTTTTCGCTCGGTTCTCTCGTCTCTCAGAAGGCTAGCGTGAGCAGAGCAACTCTGGCAAAGTGGTTGTCTCCATCAAGTGGTCGGGAGTGTGCTAACGCTTCAGACTCAAATATCCAGCGGAAGTTTATACGCGGTTGTGAGGTATCTGAAAAAATAGTTCCACTATAGCAAATAACACGGATTGAAATTACATTTGCGCCAATATATTTGTTTTAAATCATCAACGAACACCACTAACCACTCGGTGAGTTGCAAAAACGAGCGTTGGGTTGTTTTAAGCACATGTTTGTGCATGCCCATAGACAGCACTCTGAAGCGCTCAGAGGCGATTCTAAAAGAGTCAAAAAGTCGAGACAGGACCCATCGTCAGCATTTCTGTGTCCACCACTCTAGTTCATCCAAAACACACTAGAAAATAGACTCAAAGTGCTAAATACCAGAATTATCCTTTAACAGACAGACAGCGGTGTATGAGGGTGGTAAAGGAGAGGTAGACATAAAGTAAAACCTTAAAGCATGAGCCACACATGTGCCAGAGAGACAAACAGAAGAAGTGCTGTGACCTCTTTGAGGGAAATTGAAATGTGTGGCAGTGCAATGAGACACTTAATGAGAATAAGAAGAAGTGAGCGGATCTTAAAGGAGAACAGCGTGAAAACAGCAGCGGATGAGATTCACATACTTGCATTTGGATTAATCAAATGTCACTATTCTGATCTTTTTGTTTGTGTTTTTCATGTACAGGCATGTAAACACAGAAATGATTAAATCTAAAATTAAATCTTGATTAAATCTTGTGATTAAATCTAAATTCTCTTGTATAGCTTGCTTACTAATCTAGTTGTCTAATAAAACTGGCCTTGAATGTAATGAATATTGACGAATTGCTTTTGTTCCTCGTCGCTTTGGATAAATATGGAGGCTCAAATCTGCATAAATAAATAAATAAACAAAAAAAACAAAGAAAAAATAAATGTAATAATAGGACAATATAGAAAGACTTGATAAAACAATTTTAATTCATTTAAATGAATGAATAAATAAATAAATAAAAGTAAAAAAAAATGTAATAAATGTAAAATTAAATACAGAAAAGTAATAATTAAACAAAAGTAGTAATATTTTTTTTAATTCAGAATTAAATTTAATAAATTGTTTTATATCTAGTAATTTTTTTGCTATTTATTTTCCTATCATTACATTTATGTACTTATTATTTATTATTATTATTTATTAATATTATTATCTATCTATCTATCTATCTATCTATCTATCTATCTATCTATCTATCTATCTATCTATCTATCTATCTATCTATCTATCTATCTATCTATCTATCTTTATTTATTTATTTTTAATATATGCAGGTTTGTGCCTCCATTGATAAAAGCATTTTGCATTTGCAAGTGTCTGTTAAATGCTAATCGCTTTGGATAAAAGCATCTGCCAAATGCAAATAACATACCTTGTATTAAATACCTCATATTTCATTGGACCAGTGCAAAAAAGCGCCTGTCCTTAGTAAGAAAAAGACAGAAATTGCCCAACATGTCATTTTTTTCCCCAACCGAACACATTTGAGTTTACAATCAGGAGCTTCCCAGGAGGACCTGAGTGAAGCCTGAAGCTGGAGTCAGAATGACAGCTGACACCACAGCGAGTGTCCTTCCTTCAGAAACGTTGTTTTGTAGCCGTCACAGTGTGTTTCTGTGTTCGTCTGCAGTCTCATACTGAGCTCGTGTTGTCAACTGTAGTGTCTCGCGCTCCCGTAGGTCGAGGTATGACTGTAAGCTCAGGATGAGTGAGGACAAGCGCTGTCCTACTTTAAAAGTGACAGCTGACCCACGGAAAGCTGACGCTGGGCAGAAAGAACGCCAGTCATGTGGAGATACTACTGACATAGTCCAGCAAAACCAGGCTTGTGTTGGGAAAACTTTGCACTGATGCTTGGGAATCACAATAGTGTGTTTTCTCTCTCAGTTGAAGAGATAAAAATCAGAGTTTATCACCTGGAAACTCTTATCACTCGGCCCGATGAGAAATATATATTACCTGATATACTAAAGCCAATAAATAATGTATTATTTCCTTCAGCTGAGACGCTTCAGATGTGCACTGTTCAACATGATGGTTTTGAATTGCTTGAAATATGATTGGAATCGCTTCAAAAAAGAAAAATACAGTAAAGTTCAAAATGTCTGACATATAGGCTGCATAAAGTTATAATGAGAACATTATAATTGTGTGATTGGGACACGGCTTTTAATGGTGAGACTTTTGTTTTTGGAATCAGGCTCTCAAAAATTATAGGATTTAGATTTATCGACCAATATATCGGTTATTGGCTTTCAAGTATACAGAATTTTCGGTTATCGGTATCTGGCTAAAATTTTCATATCGGTGTATCTCCACATGATATAACCACGAAACAT
Source organism: Chrosomus eos (assembly GCA_036326025.1). NCBI lineage: Eukaryota > Metazoa > Chordata > Actinopteri > Cypriniformes > Leuciscidae > Chrosomus > Chrosomus eos. Next base: position 3,254,137 of record CM070840.1, read on the forward strand.
GACTAAGAAAACGACAAAATAAAAGACATAACCCAAAACAAAACGTGACAATTATTCAGCTCACGTTTTGTTCTCATGCGATATTTTCAGTGCAGGTAAATCAATAATTTTACTGAATATTAAATGCTTTTGAATTGATTTGATGACACCAACGTGAAAATGAACATATAATCGGCTGATACCGATACCGTGCATCTCTAATATCATGTGATTGCGTAGTCTTGTCAGGTGTGTCAGGTTCTGATTGGTTGTTCTGGTTATGTGTCCTGTTTCTCATTGGTTGATTGTTTGATTGTGCACAGGTGTTTCTGGTTAGTCATTAGTCTGTGTATAAATAGCCCTCATGTTTCATTGTTCTTTTGCCTAGATTTGTTCATGTAACCGCTGTTGGTGAGTTTATGTTCCTGTTCAAGTTTAGATCATGGTTCAAGTCTTTGTTTATTGTACATTTTGTTTATGCTTATGTCAATAAACTGTGGGTTCTTCAAACCTGCCATTAATGGACATGTGACAATAATAAGTTTAACTTTGCAAATTTGACCTTTATTGAACTGAATTGAATCAACAGTGAGCTGAAAAATGACACTATTGTCTTTTGTGGAGCTGCATGGTTTACAGTTTCATGAATTTCATAATTTATGAATTTTACGACATTAAGACATGTTCTTGTTTATTACTGTGAAGCTGCTTTGAAACCGTATTATAAAGCGATATGGAAATAAAGTCTGTAAAGTTTAACAGACTCGTTTGCTGTCAGGATTTATGAGGATTTATGCACTTAATAAGGGGACACAACTGTAAGATGTAAGTTATTTGAACACTGTTTTACTAGAGGGCAGAGAAAGTTAATATTGTTGCTGTATTTCCAGTTTATTCTGTTGTGGTGTTTAAGGCATATAGTTAGAGCAAATTCTGAGAGTGAATCTTGAATTGAATCCGTTGCTTTTGTTCATATAGGTTCAGATCAGAATTACCGATGTTGAGATTATTCCAGAACTATTACACCTCTGGTCAATGTTTAGCTAACTAAGGCTCTGTTTACACCTGGTATTAAGATGCGTTTTGGTCGATCGGATCACAAGTGGATGACGCTAAATACAGGATTAAACTGGGACGTTTCCACTTCAAGAGTTACTCAAACGCATTCGACCAGATTGCTTTAAACACTCATGTGATCGAATGCATTCGAACAGCCTCAAAAGACGCTTACTGACCGAACACGTGAACATTATCGAGCGCTAGCCGGACGGGATTTAAACTTTGTCGGCTGAAGACCCAAGTTTGGTTTGAAGATGAAAAACGTACCAAATGTTCTCTCAACCGTTCCTGATGTCTAACACACACTCACAGCGTTCGGCATGATCTTATTGCTGTCAGAGCAGAAACTAAAGCTGATGTTCTCCGTATGTTTTCCCGTCGTCTCCGCCCGTGTTCATAATTAGCGTGAGCTTATTTTGTCCATTTAGATCGAAAGATCTGAAAAAACCCATACGTTAACCCACTAATAGACCCTCCCCTCGAAGAAATCCGGACAAAATTGGAGAAAAGAGACGGTTTAAAACATCAGGTGTAAACGGGAATGTTTCCCTCGTCAACTTCAGATCCAATCGACCAAATCGCTTCTAAATATCAGGTGTAAACCGGGCCAAACAACATTCAGGTCATATGCATTGCTACCCAGCTAACACAAATATGTTCTAAGAACGTTTTTTCAATGTTCCCATTAGGTTATGAAAACAGAAAACTGTTCTCTGAAAGTTCAAATCACCTATATTTCTTTTTATTAGAAATGCGGACATTAAGGAAACCTTACATTTGATCATTCTTCAGTTTGGGGATGTTACTTTGAAAGTTCTGAAATGAGTAGCAACTTTAAAATGAATGTGTCCAACAGAAGAAGAAAGTTTTGGCACTAAAGTTGAGAACATTACTGAAGACCAGATATCTTTGAACGAACTTTACTGGAAGAATATTTGTTTATCACTTTGATAGGATCTTGTCATTATGTCAGATCTGAGAACTTCCCCTGTTAATGCCTCCATATACTCACTGCGAAGAACTTTTTCGCTATTTTCTTTGGAGTAAAAAGTTTGAAATAAGTGACCAGTGATATACTGTAGTCCACTCTGCTGACACAAACCTACTCTCAATAATGCAAACGCACAACAAAAATGCCAGCGGTGAGAAAACAGCAGTTCAGAAAGCTTCTGATCATTGAGATGTGGAGATGTTTGCACCAGCTTTGCAATTCAGCAATATTTTTGTATACAGCACTTTATATAATAGATTGTTTAAAAGCAAGCAGCTTTACAGTATTAAAGCAGCACCGGGTAACTTTTTAACCTTCATAATATATTTCCAAGTCTCTTGTGATGGTGCATCTACTTACAATAGGTTGAATGACACGTCTGCCATAGCCTGACGGGGTCTGTAGCGTTTTTAATCGTACTTTTAAACTTCGGGTTTCGGGTAGTAACCGGCGTACAAAGAGAACTACAAAATTCGACTGCTTTACGGCATATACGTCACTTCCACCACCACCCCCACTTCCTTAAAATCGGACGTGCGAGCCAAATGTTATAGTCATGGCCGAAGCAGCACAGAAAAACAAGAAAGCAAAGGTTTTATCGGAGCAAAGCAAAAGAGAAAGTGATCGCGTTAAAGGCAGAACAAGGATCAACACTGTGCCAGCGTTTTCTCGCTGGCGTGAGCTGAAGGAGGAGGAGGGGTGCCTGACCGATGCGGACTGTCATGCTTTTGTACTAGTAAGTATATTGCTTGCATACTAGCTAGGGTGACCTGACCAAACGTCCCGTTTTACCCGGGACAGTCCCGTATTTCAACTGTAATTTTAGTGTCCCGACTTATTAAATTGAATACGCGCAGGACAGAGAGGGAGAGAGAGAGCGAGAGACCTTGCGTGTGTGTGCTAGAGTACGCATTAATTACACACGCGCAAGACAGAGAGAAGGAGAGCGCGAGAGACCTTGCGTGTGTGTGCTAGAGTAGCCTACGCAATAATACGCACGCGCGCGCATTATTGATATAATAATATAGCTTGATATTATAATATTGACGATATATGGTTATTATCTACCACTCAAACATTGCATTGAAGTATAGATTCAGTAAAACGGTAACCAATAGGCTAGACTAGGCTACTATAATGACGCTGGCTTGTAAACGTGAGCATCGCGATCATTTGTCGTTAGAAAAAAATAAATAAAACCCATGAAATTATATTCATATGACATGCTGAAATATATGCCACTGTACCTGGGATGAAGACATTTCACACGCGACGCAAGCTAGCAGAACACCTGCATGTGACCTCCTCCTACAGTGTTCACGGCTAAAATTATTGTCAACAAATGCATGTGCTACATTCATGACGGTTTACGACAGTAAGTAGAGGACAATACTGTTTCCCAACTGTAGGGGGGGACCCCGAGAGCAAAAGTTAAATTTTACCTGTTGTTACTTTAAACATGAAAAAAACAGTGTCAGAATATATATATATATATATATATTCTTCTATAATGCAGCTCTCTAGTGTGTTCATGTTTTAGTTTGATTGTTTACATGTCAAAGAAGGCGGAGCCTCAAAGCCACACCCACCTATTACATCACCACGGACCAATGAGAGTTCAAAGGTGTTTACCAGTGTTCGCAAGCTCTTTCGAACTCTCAAAACGATCTTCGTTTGGGCCTGATTTTGTTCGAAATGACGTCACAGCAGTTCGTCTTCAAGTATATGAGGACCTTTATCTGGGTGTTCATCAAACGCAGCGTCAGAGTTTGTTTGTAAGAAGCCCTAAGTCAAACTCAAGCAGTTTGCAATCACATAAAAGCACTTGATAATTGATCATGATGCACAACAGCATTCTTTCAAATTACTGATTGTGTCTAATATGACAGGGACTCAATTCTTTCCCAAAAAGCTCCTGAATAAGTCCGCAATCAAGCACAGTCGCTCAAAGTGACACGGGTTCAGCCCTGAAGATTTCATCCGTTCCTCAAGTAGGAGAAACGTCTGTCGGAGATGATGACAGGCTACACCCACACACTCGCTAACAGCCAGCCTTTCAATGCTAATCAGTGTATTAATCACTAATTGCTTCCCCACGCACGCAGGCTGCGGTTCCCCTGGAAGGTGAGGGTTCGGGAGGGTTGATTGACAGCAGGTTCAGTGGGCCGCTGTAATCACGGGGGAGAACTTGCAATCCTCTCGCAGTTAGCATGCTAGCAACACGCTAATGACGCCGCTCGGAAATCAATACGCCCACTGAAATCAGACTCGAGTGACTCCTTCACTCCAGCAGGGATCTCTTAGGAGGAGTTGTGCTCGTATTTGTAAAATCTCGAGGATCAGGGGTGAGACCTTATGCTTAATCACGTCCTGAAATTACGTCTGAGGGAAAAACTCATTGAAGCATCAAATTTGCCACCTGTAGAAACCAAAAACACAATGCATGCGGTTTTTACGACAAATCATCATTACTGTACTGTGGATATCTCAAAATTAAACAGTTGAACTGAACACTCAGTATACTTAGAAAAACAAATGTCAACATTACAATATTTATTGTAAGTAAAACAAAGATTAGTGGAGTGCTTTTACAAGAAAATAAATATTTTTCTATTTCACTTTTAGTTCAATGCATTTCTTGCCTTTTCTTTCTAATTATCTGTGAAATTTAGGAGTTTCCGAGTGAAAATGTTTCTTCACTGATTTTTTTTATTCAGTCTAGTAAAACAAAACATGTCGAGAAAAAATCTTTTATATTTTATTTTCTAAAATATGTCATCCATTGTTATTCTACTATATTTATATTGAAGTGAATTGGAAAAAATAAGTTCAATCATATACAGTAGTAAATGTAGAATATATATATATATATACATATACATATATATAATATATATATATATATATATATATCTCGCTCTCTCTCTCTCTCTCTCTCTCTCTCTCTCTATATATATATATATATATATATATATATATATATATATATAAACAATTAAATGCAGTGTTGTTTTGTATCATTCAGATACTGTTTTGAATTAGATTTCATGTTTATATATTCCATTTTAATTTCAGTTAAAGTATTTTTTGTCACTTTTATATATTTAAAAATGGTAAGTACATTAAACAAAATGAAAATGCTTTAGCAACTTTCTCAAAATAAGTTTAAATTTTATTTTATTTCAGTTCATGTTTATTTTTTTCAAGTAACAACTTTAAACTTTTTAGTTTAAGTTTTAATAATAACCACCCTTGATTTAAAAGCCATCAAACAAATTTAAATCATAATCCTCAAAAAAAAGATAAATTAATACATGCACAAATTTACTACAGTATACTACGCAAAAGTATTTTTTAAAAGAACAAACAACATATCAATGTGTTTTCTTTAAAGTCTGCTCACACTTACACAATACAAACGCTTTATACATAATATACAGTCATTAGAAAATTATATTGATTAAGTAATATTTTGCACAAATATGGAAGCACAAAAATGCATTATATTAATACTTCATTGCACCATTGCAAAAGAGAAATAAGAGAGAGAAATAAAAATATTTTTTTTATCCTATTGCCAATACTGTAGTACTTTTATGTTGATTTAAAAAATCCCATTGTACAGATAAAAACATAGTCGCATATGTACAATGATGTTTTTAATATTCCATATTCATATACTGTGGAATTTACATTGTACTGAATGAAATAATACCATAGTAATACTGTGGTATTTTTATATGGACTTCTCTTACACTCAAAAAAATGAACTAGGAAGGTTGTGCACTTTACATAATATATTTATATTTAGTTTACTTATAATAATTGTGTTTTTTGACTTTAAATGTTTTTTTTTCCTATTAAGGTCTACGTAGTTATGTCTCAACTTAACAGTACAAAATCCTAATGTGTTGCCTAAACACAAACCATTTATGTTAAGTAAAAAATTCGTACATCCAGAGGGTGGCAGTATAGTGCGACGCCAACGGCCTTTTTGCCCGAACTTAATTTGATTGTGTTCAATCTGCTTAAATATGTCAAATTTAAGTTTACTTAATCCGCTTGTGTTGGGTTTACATGATTGATTTGTGTGCATTAACTGAAACTAGGCGGTGCTTGTTAGTTCCCAGCATGATTTGCATATGGTTGAATTAAGAGAGAATAAATGTTAAAATTAAGTGTTATTTAATGTTTTTTTGAGAAAATGAGAAAAGGGAAAGACTTGATAGTGTGTAATTGTGTTTAATGTTCAATTACATTTGAATTATTAGAACCATTTAAATTGCAGTGAGTTACCATTGTGGAGAAGAGTGGAGCATTTTGTTTGGCTGTGGACTAATTTTCTTATTTTAACTGTTTGGCTTAATGAGCACGTTAATCTTAGCATCTAAGATGTTAATATGTGCTGCTACTACTAGCAAATAGCTAGCTGTAGTCTAACAATTTAATTATGTGTCACTAAAATAAATTAAATATTATTGGATGAATGACTATAAAAAATACTCAAATTATGTCAGGAAGCCTTTAAAAAATCACTTTGAGACTACTTAAATAAAGTCGCTTAAAGGGTACCTATCATGGAATTTTGAAAATTACCTTTCATGTAGTGTGTAACATAGATCTAAGTGAACAAAAACATCCTGCAAAGTTTTAAATATGAAAGTTCACCGTATACAAAGTTATTGTCTCTCAAAAGTAAGAGTCGCTGATATGAATCGATAGACGAACGATGCACTTTCGTACGCCACTCAGTGCGCGCGCCGACCTGACAACAACATGTCGACGAGACTCTGTTCTGAAGTGCGAATCAAAAGCAAACTTTTTTTTTTCACTGCCCAGGGACAAGCATGTGAAGACTCAGTGGCTAGAGTTTATATTTACAACTATACCACACAAGTATAGCCACCTTGAGCTGTGTTCGCGTTATTTTAATGACGATCGCTTCACAAACACAAATGCTTTCATTTCATCAAATGATTCGCGAGTCGCCTGATACTGAAGGAATGTTCAATACCAAGTTTATTTGGATCAGCTTCCTCCTCCGAATCACAACCTGTAAGTACTATTAATAATTGTTGCTTTTATGTGTGTGTGTGTGTGTGTGCGTGCGTGCGTGCGTGCGTGTGTGTGTGTGTGTGTGTGTGTGTGTGTGTGTGTGTGTGTGTGTGTGCGTGCGTGCGTGTGTGTGTGTGTGAGAGAGAGAGAGTTACGCTCAGCAGCTTCTAGGTCTCCAATGTCATTTTTTTTTTTTTTTGAAATATGTGAAATTATGTGAAGCGTATTGTAGTACTGCAGTGCTTTATCAATATGTTTAAGCTTTGGGCTAACGCAAAATATAACTGACTGCGTCATCTGACCAATCACCGCCGATTAGCGTCACGCAAAGGAGGGGTTTGGACAAATGAGTCGTCAAACGAATCATTAGGGAGTCGGTGAGCAAATCAGGTAAAAATAAATGCATATTATAAGACAACAAAAGTGTTTTTTGTCATTGCATGCATGTAAAACTGTTGTTGGGGACTCCCAGAACATTATTAGGAACATTTTAAATGCCATAATAGGTACCCTTTAAAATGACTTAATTCCATGATGTTGAAGTTACATGAACAAATTATGTTGAAGTTACATGAAAAATTATGTTTGTTTAACATAACCTAGTTATGTGGAACCTGTTGACGAAATAAAATTAAGTAAAGCCAACATATTATTTTTTTGAGTGTATGTGCAACTCTTATTTATTGATGCATATCAGGTTTAGTTGGACGATATAAGCATGTTGAGTATTTGCTCAACACAAATAAAGTGTGCTAAACACCGGGATAGAAACCTGATCGCGAACACATGATGCTCGTCGTGCAGAGACACATTACCTGGTGTTTCCTCACTAAACAACGATCAGTTTCCACTTAACCTTGATTTGCTCACCGGTGTTGTGTGAGAGCTTGATGATCACTGAGGGTTATTCAGGGCAAATCCACATCTCACACATCCAGTGATTTAAAGAGCCTGGGTCAAATACAACATGCAGACTCAGTTTAACTGTGTGTGCTTCACAGTGGAGAACGAAGAGCAGAATAATGGGACATTTAATACGATTAGTGGAGAACTAATGCAGCGCAAAAAACACTTGATTAATGAAAACAACAAATATTTCTGAAAAGAACCATTTGTTGAATCCTGCATTATTGGACTGAATATATAACGATTACACAACATTATGTTAATGAATACAGTATAGAAGTTACTTTGGGGGACTATATTTTGAATAGTCACGATATATTTGCGGTAATTTTGCTGACGTATAACGCAAGCAAATTTTGTTTGGCTATTAAACTTCATTAGACTAAAAAAAATTGTATTCAATAATACTTACTTTTCATGAATCAGTTCGTTTAACTGAATCAACTTAACTCTGATTCAATGATTCTTTCATTCAAACTCAAAAATTAATTTGCATGATATTTTGCATGTATTCAAATATAAATATTAGTAGGTGAATTTTTTTTCCAATATTGTTACTTTCAGACATATATATTGAGATCCACTACCATTCAAATGTTCGAATTCAAATTCAGCATAATTCAAATAAATGCTGTTTCTTAACTTTCTGTTTCATCTTGCGAAACAAAATGTATCACGGTTTTCACAAAAATATGAACTGATAATAATCATAATGTATCTTGAGCATCAGATCATCATATTATAGTGATTTCTGAAGGATCATGTGACACTGAAGACTGGAGTAATGATGCTGAAAATTCAGCTTTGATCAGGAATACATTTTTACAATATATTGTAATAATATTGCAAATTTTTACTGTATTTTTGATCAATTAAATGCAGCCTTGGTGAGCATAAAAGTTTTTCTTTAACATTCAAATAAATCCCTTCCAACCCCAAACCTTTAAAAAGTGGAGAATGTATCTTGAATATCATCAAAGGATCATCAAAATATTAAGATGTAATTACTTTATCTTTATCACCCAGTCCATGAGTGGTTCCCCTAAATTAAACCCTAACGCTCTTGTGTTACAACAGCGACTGAGTAACTTGTTGTTCTTTATCCATTCGTCTAATTCTAATCTCTGACTCTATCGGCTTCAGTGTTGAACAAGCGTGATCCATCACACCAGAAACAATGAGCGTGGCGGTTCACCGATGACATTTCTCAGCGCGGTCACTTACCGTGTTAATTAAGAGCAAGAGTCCCAGTCTCGCAGGAGCTGAGGAACGGGTGTCTAGATTGAAGCCACTTCAGAATCCTTCTGGGATTCAATAATTCATGCATTGTTGATAATAAAGTTCTGGTCACTTAAGGCGGCCTGGCTGATTTCGAGTGACCTTGTTTCTGTTTGCTGTGAGGGTTTAATCAGTCTGTCCTCGGCTGAAGTCTCTAGGGAACCTCGTTGACAGATGATGATGTTGTGAGAGTCGATTGTAATATAAACAGGAGAGGGAGAAGTGTCAAGAAACGTCGCCGTTTAGTTAAAGCATAGATCTGGTATTTAGCACTTTGAGTGTATTTTCTAGTGTGTTTTGGATGAACTAGAGTGGTGGACATAGAAATGTTGACGATGGGTCCTGTCTCGACTTTTTGACTCTTTTAGAATCGCCTCTGAGCGCTTCAGAGTGGCTGTCTATGGGCATGCACAAACATGTGCTTAAAACAACCCAACGTTCATTTTCAAAACTTTGACACTCACCGAGTGGTTAGTGGTGTTCGTTGATGATTAAAAACAAATATATCGGCGCAATGTATGCTTTCAATCCGTGTTATAGCTTATTAGTGGAACTATTTTTTCAGATACCTCACAACCGCGTATAAACTTCCGCTGGATATTTGAGTCTGAAGCGTTAGCACACTCCCGACCACTTGATGGCGATGACCACTTTGCCAGAGTTGCTCTGCTCACGCTAGCCTTCTGAGAGACGGAGAACCGAGCGAAAAGACTACAACCAAATGTAAACAGACCCTTTCCGTTTCCGCTAGCGCAGTAATATCAACCAGCACTGAGTCCTCCAACAGACATCAATGCGATTTTACAAAATGCCAAATAAAACATGACAGAAACTGTATTTCACTACGCTACTTGTTTTGGATCATCAACGAACACCACTAACCACTCGGCGAGTGTCACAGTTTTGAAAACGAACGTTGGGTTGTTTTAAGCACATGTTTGTGCATGCCCATAGACAGCCACTCTGAAGCGCTCAGAGGCGATTCTAAAAGAGTCAAAAAGTCGAGACGGGACCCATCGTCAACATTTCTGTGTCCACCGCTCTAGTTCATCCAAAACACACTAGAACATAGACTCAAAGTGCTAAATACCGGATCTATCCTTTAAAATCACTCTTTTTGCTGGAGAACACAGTTTGTTTGGTTATGTAAGACCCAGATTGGTCTCATTTGAAAATGAAAAGTAAGAATAATTGGCCCTAACTAATGGCTAGTTGTATGCAAAGTGTGCAAGTGACCCCAGATTGACAACATTAAAGTCTGTCATCATATTCTTCCTATCAGATCAGTGATGCAGAAAGCACTACATGACCCAAAGGATTCATATGCCGTATGCATGAATCAGGATCAACGTCCATGAATATCTGGACCGACCGCCAGCAGAGGAGATACACACACATACAGTGTCTTAATTATTTCAGTAGATGCTCACAGAACATTTCCTAATATATATGCAGATTCTTGCAATCCAATCTGTTTTTATGGGAGTCAGTCTTCGGTTATCTGTTGAGAGATGGTTTATGAAAATGGAAATGGAAATAGGCATGCCTGGACAACAGGCACATCAGTGACCAACCAGATCAAGCCCAAAGTCATAGTATGTTATCTTATAATTACTATAATGTTCGCTCGCGAATAGCATTTAAAGAATAGTTCATGCAAAAGTTTAAATTCTGCCATGTTGCACCAAACCCAGGTTAGAAAGTGTGAACTGTGTACAATATCAACTTGAATATTCTCAAATATAAGCTCAGGCGAATCCATCATGACCTTTAAATTAATAAACTTTAAATTATAAGAATGTAATGAAGGAATAGTTCATGCAAACATTTTATTTCTTCAATGTCGTAACAAAACCAGATTAGAAATCAGAAAAAATGCAACATAAATTTCATGGAAAAAATTATCTGATGTGTAGATTTCATTTTTGGGGTAAACTATTCTTTTAAAAGGCACTTTATTTAGTGCAAATCATGCCAAATATCAACGTTAAATGAATGAATCTTGTCAAACATGAATGTAATGAAAAGTAAGTTCATGGAAAAATGAGAATTATAACATTTTGCACAATTTAAAATGACAAACTACAAGAATCAGGGGAAAAACTGCAACATTAAAGAGTGAAAAACATGATATAGCGTGTAAATGATTTCATTTTTGGGTGAACTATCCCTTTAAATTCATAAACTTTAAATTATAAGAAATTAAATGATCAATAAGTCATGACAACAGATGTTTTAAAATTGCTTTAATTCATCAAAAATAAGTTAAGCAATCTTCAACTGCAGTTCAACTCATTTTTTAATTCATTTTAATGTAATTTGTTGAAGTGACTTAAACATCCAAGTTCATTGAACTTATAAATGTAAGGCAGCATTTTTTCTTTTTTTTACAGTGAATATAATAAAAGAATAGTTTATTAAAAAATGAAAACTCTGAACACAATTTAAAGTGACAAGCTCCAAAAAATCAGAAAAAGTGATTTTTTGACTGAAGTGTTTCTTTAAATGCACTTTATGTTGTGTAAAATGTCAGCGTTAAATGGATTCAGCTTCTGAAACGCCGCGCTTGCACACTCTTCTCTAGGGCATGCGCTTGCTCTTTCTCTCGCCGCTGACATTCTCATGCTTGTTTGCGTCTGGTCTGCATGAGGGACCTTTTATGATGTCATCTCTGATACGTCCCGCTGGTGGCAGAGACTGTACTGACATTTGACTTTGGCTCTGTAACTTCTCAGTGTCAAGTGTGCAGATAAGAGCCGTGACTTCATCTGTGCGGCCGGCCTCAAACCCCTGCAAACTCATGACTAAAGCCTGAGGAATTCCCCCGCATCACATGTTCAGTCAACATGACTGTCTTATACGTCTTATTTTAGTATACATTTATATACTATTTATTGCTTTTATTCTTTTTTTTTATTTGATGTTTTCCATCTTCATTTGAATTTTTACTTTTAGTCATTTTGTTGTGCTTTTTTTGCCATTTTTATTTTTAGTCATTTTAGTTATTCATCTTAAACTAACAAAAAAATTAAAATTCATAAAGTTTACGGTTATTTTATTTAATTTCAAAAATTATTTGATGATTTCAATTCAATCCTAAATGATTTACAAGTTTTATTTTCTGAAGCTTGTTTCTGCCAGGGAATAAAAAAATTAAAAAGATAATTGCGATAATTGCCCCCCCCCCCACACACACACACACACCCACACAATTCTGAGTTTATATCTCACAATTCTGAGAATGTTTTTTTAATTGTGAGATAAAAAGTTAAGTTTAAAACGAGTTTATTTATAACTTTCATCTGTTTTAATTTCATCTATTTATCTTTCATTTCAGTTTCAGATTATTTATTATTTAGTTTTAGTTTTAGCTTTTCAACTAACGAGAATTAGAAATGTTGCTTTGGCAACTAACTGAAATAAAGTAACTTTTTCAGTTAGCGTTTATTTTATTCCAATTAACGTAAATGAAAAAAAAAAATTTTTTTTGAAAACGACACCCTTATCGTCACCGTGTAAACTAAACAAAATCTCAGATTTGTAAAAACAGTGACATCATGCTCTTGCGTATTACGTGTTCAGTCTACAGGCGCACATGTTTCTTTAGTACAAGTGCAAAATGCAGCGTTTTTAGTCATTTTCATGGATCTGTGTGAACTGGGATCGTTTTGTACTCAAACCTTTTCAAAAATGTGAAGGAAAAACTTTTCTGTTGTCAGTTCAACTTTGTTGCCTTTTATCTGCTCAATTCATCTGTGCACATTATTAGGAATAAAAAAAAAAGTCCTCTTCATTTTTAATGAATGCTTACCAATTTGCTCTTCAAATTTGGCGTGTAACTTCATGCATTTGAACACCTTCATGTTCATACATATATCCAGTGCTGCAGCTGACAACTGTTCATATATCAATAGATGTAATTGTAATTGTAATAATCATAGCACATACTGTGTGATGGTAATACAAACACACACACGGCTGACACCGCTCATCCTCATTCATTGATGTTCTCTTGTTTGGTTGTGTGTGCATCACGGCGGAGCTCTGGCCTGGAACGGTCGGAGCCATTAAAACACACAGCCGTGATGTCAGTGACAAGCTGCTCTCCTTCATCGGCATCAGACGTTTGTTTCGGCACTCGCCCCCGCAGCGTCCTGAGGTGACCCCGAATCTCAGTGTCTTGAAGTGACCCTGAATCTCAGCGTCTTTATGTGACCCTGAATCTCAGTGTCTTGAAGTGACCCTGAATCTCAGTGTCTTGAAGTGACCCCGAATCTCAGCGTCTTGAAGTGACCCTGAATCTCAGTGTCTTGAAGTGACCCTGAATCTCAGTGTCTTGAGGTGAGCCCGAATCTCAGCATCCCGAGGTGACCCCGAATCTCAGCGTCTTGAGGTGACCCTGAATCTCAGTGTCTTGAGGTGAGCCCGAATCTCAGCATCCCGAGGTGACCCCGAATCTCAGCGTCTTGAGGTGACCCTGAATCTCAGCGTCTTGAAGTGACCCCGAATCTCAGCGTCTTGAAGTGACCCTGAATCTCAGCGTCTTGAAGTGACCCCGAATCTCAGCGTCCGAGGTGACCCCGAATCTCAGCGTCCCGAGGTGACCCCGAATCTCAGCGTCTTGAAGTGACCCCGAATCTCAGCGTCCCGAGGTGACCCCGAATCTCAGCGTCCCGAGGTGACCCCGAATATCAGCGTCTTGAAGTGACCCCGAATCTCAGCGTCCCGAGCTGACCCCGAATCTTAGCGTCTTGAAGTCACCCCGAATCTCAGCATCTTGAGGTGACCCCGAATCTCAGTGTCTTGAAGTGACCCCAAATCTCAGCGTCTTGAAGTGACCCCGAATCTCAGCGTCCCGAGGTGACCCCGAATCTCAGCGTCTTGAAGTGACCCTGAATCTCAGCGTCCCGAGGTGACCCCGAATCTCAGCGTCTTGAAGTGACCCCGAATCTCAGTGTCTTGAAGTGATCAGCGTCCCGAGGTGACCCCGAATCTCAGCGTCTTGAAGTGAACCCGAATCTCAGTGTCTTGAAGTGACCCCGAATCTCAGCGTCTTGAAGTGACCCCGAATCTCAGCGTCTTGAAAAGACCCTGAATCTCAGTGTCCTGAGGTGACCCCGAATCTCAGTGTATTGAAGTGACCCCGAATCTCAGTGTATTGAAGTGACCCCGAATCTCAGTGTCTTGAAGTGAGCCTGAATCTCAGTGTCCCGAGGTGACCCTGAATCTCAGCATCCCTAGTTGACCCCGAATCTCAGTGTCCCGAGGTGACCCCGAATCTCAGCATACCTAGTTGACCCCCAATCTCAGTGTCCTGAGGTGACCCTGAATCTCAGTGTCTTGAAGTGACCCTGAATCTCAGCATCCCTAGTTGACCCCGAATCTCAGTGTCCCGAGGTGACCCCGAATCTCAGCATCCCTAGTTGACCCCGAATCTCAGTGTCCTGAGGTGACCCCGAATCTCAGTGTCTTGAAGTGACCCTGAATCTCAGTGTCTTGAAGTGACCCCGAATCTCAGCGTCTTGAAGTGACCCTGAATCTCAGTGTCTTGAAGTGACCCTGAATCTCAGTGTCTTGAGGTGAGCCCGAATCTCAGCGTCTTGAGGTGACCCTGAATCTCAGTGTCTTGAGGTGAGCCCGAATCTCAGCATCCCGAGGTGACCCCGAATCTCAGCGTCTTGAGTTGACCCTGAATCTCAGCGTCTTGAAGTGACCCCGAATCTCAGCGTCTTGAAGTGACCCTGAATCTCAGCGTCTTGAAGTGACCCCGAATCTCAGCGTCCCGAGGTGACCCCGAATCTCAGCGTCTTGAAGTGACCCCGAATCTCAGCGTCCCGAGGTGACCCCGAATCTCAGCGTCCCGAGGTGACCCCGAATATCAGCGTCTTGAAGTGACCCCGAATCTCAGCGTCCCGAGCTGACCCCGAATCTTAGCGTCTTGAAGTCACCCCGAATCTCAGCATCTTGAGGTGACCCCGAATCTCAGTGTCTTGAAGTGACCCCAAATCTCAGCGTCTTGAAGTGACCCCGAATCTCAGCGTCCCGAGGTGACCCCGAATCTCAGCGTCTTGAAGTGACCCTGAATCTCAGCGTCCCGAGGTGACCCCGAATCTCAGCGTTTTGAAGTGACCCCGAATCTCAGTGTCTTGAAGTGATCAGCGTCCCGAGGTGACCCCGAATCTCAGCGTCTTGAAGTGAACCCGAATCTCAGTGTCTTGAAGTGACCCCGAATCTCAGCGTCTTGAAGTGACCCCGAATCTCAGCGTCTTGAAAAGACCCTGAATCTCAGTGTCCTGAGGTGACCCCGAATCTCAGTGTATTGAAGTGACCCCGAATCTCAGTGTATTGAAGTGACCCCGAATCTCAGTGTCTTGAAGTGAGCCTGAATCTCAGTGTCCCGAGGTGACCCTGAATCTCAGCATCCCTAGTTGACCCCGAATCTCAGTGTCCCGAGGTGACCCCGAATCTCAGCATCCCTAGTTGACCCCGAATCTCAGTGTCCTGAGGTGACCCCGAATCTCAGTGTATTGAAGTGACCCTGAATCTCAGTGTCCTGAAGTGACCCCGAATCTCAGCGCTCGTTGAGTTGCTTCCGTCTCAGATGCTAATGATGCTGTCAAGACAAATGAGACAAACTCAACATCGCTCAATCAGTATCTTTTACTTGTAAAAATATCCATCCATCCATCCATCCATCCTTCATCCTTCCATCCATCCTTCATCCTTCCATCCATCTATCATTCATCCATCCATCCATCCATCCATCCATCCATCCATCCATCCATACATACATACATCATCCATCCATCCATCCATCCATCCATCCATACATACATACATCCATCATCCTTCCATCCATCCATCCATCCATCCATCCATCCATCCATCCATCATCCTTCCATCCATCCATCCATCCATCCATCCATACATACATACATACATACATACATACATCCATCATCCTTCCATCCATCCATCCATCCATACATACATACATACATCATCCTTCCATCCATCCATCCATCCATCATCCTTCCATCCATCCATCCATCCATACATCCATGCATACATCCATCATCCTTCCATCCATCCATCATCATCCATACATCCATCATCCTTCCATCCATCATCCTTCCATCCATCCATCCATCCATCATCCATCCATCCATCCTTCCATCATCCATCCATTCATCCATCCTTCATCCTTCCATCCATCCATCCATCCATCCTTCATCCATCCATCCATCCTTCATCCATCCTTCATCCATCCTTCCAACCATCTTTCATCCTTCCATCATCCATCCTTCCATCCATCCATCCATCCATCCATCCATCCATCCATCCATCCATCCTTCATCCTTCCATCATCCATCCTTCCACCATCCATCCATCCATCCATCCATCCATCCATCCATCCATCCATCCATCCATCCATCCATCCATCCATCCATCTGTCCTTCATCCTTCCATCATCCACCCTTCCATTCTTCATCCATCCATCCATCCATCCATTCATCCATCCATCATCCTTCCATCATCCATCCATCCATCGATCCATCCATCCATCCATCCATCCATCCGTCCATCCATCCATCCATCCATCGTCAAATTTGACTGTTTTTTCTCTACTTTGCCAATGAAAATATAATTAAATTCAATAATTCAATTCAACTTTATTCGCCATGTTTACAGATACTAGGAATTTGATTTGGTCTTCTCCATGCAGGCAACACACAGTAAACAGAAAAACAAGAAAACAAGGACAAAAACACAATACAAGGACAAAGACATTATGAGCAATAAGTTAATATGAATGTAAAAAAGTGTTGTATTAAGTAAAAAAGAGAGTGCAATATATTCCAGGTTTGAAAGTCATTTAGGAGGGCCGATGATTCGCTCTGCTGCCCGGACGACTCTTTGTAGCCTGGCTTTTGCATTGGCTGACGCAGAGGCAAACCAGACTGTGAGGGAGGATGTTAGCACACTCTCAATAACCGGTCTGTAGAACTCTACCATAATGGGGGGGCTGAGCAGTAAACCTTTCAGGTGCCGGAGGAAGAACTTTCTTCACTAGTTGGGAAATGTTA
>CM070840.1:3276491-3403991 GCA_036326025.1 Chrosomus eos
TTTAAGAAATCCAAAATTTTTCATCTCAATATGGCACTCGTTTCTTAGCCTGGTAATACCAGACTCTGCTACTTCACTTTGCTTCGTAGACAGAGTCTGGCATAGCATAATAGAGAAGTGTTTTCTCTCCCGCTAGGGGGCGATTTCTGAAGTTTAAAATCATTGGTTACCCGTAAGCCAATCAGATAAGTTTATTCATGACGTATGTTATGCGCTGACACAGCCGCATCGATCCACAGACATCATGCATCGAACTCAAATCTATGATCAAACTTCCACTGTAAACACTTGATGATGCGAGCGAAATACCGGAGTGAACATGGCTGTAAACGACTTTTTGATCGGTGAGTGATGTAATAGAATGACTGCTGCACTTGACAGGGCGCAAACAAGCAGAGAGAGAGAGAGAGAGAGAGAGCGAGCCCCGGCCGCGCGCGCGCGCACTATCACGTCTTTAAACAAACAACACGAGCGCTGTCTTGCTCTCTCTCCCTCGCAAATATTAATCAAAATCAATCGACTAGTAAAAGGTCGGAACACCTCAGTTTCACGTGGAGCATTTGGAGATTTTTAGAGATTAGAGACTCTAGGAAAAACACATCTCAAAGAACAACATCTCAACACTAAATTATAAAGGCCTGTCTCATATAACGTTAGCCGCCTGTCTCAAATACAAGCCGGTGCAGTTCGACGATTTGGGCAAATAAAAGCCCGGTCTATTATTTGAAGTTTTACGGTATTTAAGACCTGGAAAAGAAAGGAGACACTGACCTGTCAAAAGGCTCCCCAGTTTCTCGTTGACGATCGGTATTGATAAATTAAACTTTTCCCAAAGAGAGTAGGGCCACAACATCACCTCCATTCAAAATGTTTAATACACACTCTTCTTGTTCAGGCTTCAGTTTGCTAATGCTGGGAATATTCTCCACAACAGAGCAAATTGCATCCGTGTCGCACTATCCGCGGTCGTTTTCGATTTCTCTGACCTAATCTTAAACTCGGCGCTTGGCGAGTACGTCACGGCTTTCAGTCCGCCTTCTGTTCGTTGATTGGCCCGGCTGTTTTCAGGCCGGTGGAAAACAGAAAGATAGGCTGCTATCTCAGACTGACTACAGGAGTGAAATGAAATTAGCGGAAGTAGGAAGTCTAACGTAGTCAGGCTACTCGTTTCTCACCAAAAAGCCTAAATTTGCTTTCCACTTTAGTCGGAGATGATGATAAAAGTCTGAGAGAAAGCTGATACTTGAGTGAAATGTCCCTGAGAACACAATCCGACTAACCCGTTCCTCTCCCCCTGCAGCGGTGAAGTAAGCACTTGCACAGGAGGCTCAGGATGAGAAGATGGCAGCCGTACTGTTTCCACCGGGTCCTGACAGTCTTCACCGGTTCACTCGCGAGTCCCTGGCCGGAATCGAGCAGCGGATCGTCGAGGAGGCGGCCCGCAATGCCAAGGAGTACAAGGAGGACCTGGGAGACGTGGAGACGCCCAAGTCCCGGGCCGACCTGGAGGCCGGCAAACAGCTCCCGCGAATCTATGGAGACATTCCTTCTGGACTGGTGGGCGTCCCTCTGGAGGACATCGATCCGTTTTACTTCCAGAGCAAGAGAGTGAGTGTATCGTCCAGCCTGATCTCAGCGGGTCTATAGCATGCATTGTGTTTATCGTGCAATTTATACGTGCATATGTTTTTACTGGTGGTGGTTGAGGAGAGATTCCCTGATATGATTGTAAAGCGCTTTGGGTGTACAGTAGTACATATGAAAGCACTATATAAATGCCTCATTCATTAATTAATTAATTAATATGATACGCAGTTTTCGTTTGCATCTGAAACTTTCATCTGAAAGTTGAATAAATAAGCTTTCCATTGAGGTATGGTTTGTTAGGATAAGACAATATTAAAACTGCAGTGAACCAAAGACAGTCTCAAAAACACTGAAATCGCTGGTGTTTCTGACGTCACAAACGACCTTGTAACCAATCAGATCAACGTGTGATCGTCAACCAGTGGATCTCTGAGTGAGTGAGTGAGTGGAGGCGGGGCTCATTTGCATATTCATAGAACCACCATAATAAATGAGGCAAGGGTGTCGAGTTACATTCGAGATATTTTAAGGCATGATGATATTTTTTCAAGGAAAAAACGTTTAAATATGTCATTTTGGTGATCAAAGATGAAGGGATAAAATGATTGACGACAGGGGCACTTTAAATTAAAAAAGTAATAATTTCTTTTTTTATTTTGGTATTGACTGTATTCCACTTTAACCAAAAAAATATATCAAAGAATCTTTGAGAAGCGGCATTACGAATGAGCATTACAGAAAATTACTGTCAAGGAAAAAACATTTTTTTCAAAGAAAAAACATTTAAATATGTTATTTTGGTGATTAAAGATGAGTTTTAAAGGATAAAGTTTACTACACGGGGACTTAAGAAAAAGTCAGATCTTAGGCAACAAACTTTCGATGATGCCTTAAAATGAATTTCATAAAAGAAAAAAGGGCGTATATCATTAAAACAACAGCAGGACTTCTAAGACCCGTGTTGCAGTGCAGTGTACCACCACGGTACGAAAGGTTTGAGTTTTAGTAAAACAACACGATGTCCGTCAGTAAAGGGCAGCTGATGTATTAGTACAGGAATAGCATGAGTCAGTGAGCCGCTGTTAATGCGACCGCTGCTGCGCTGGCTTCTCACACACGCTTTCACAACACAAATCTCCATTTCTATGGATTTCAGCTAAAAGTTTTGACTCAAAACTCCTTTTAAATGCCATTTTCAGTGGGAAAATGTGCCCCGTTTAGACTTTTCTAAGCCGTTAAGAAAGATGAATTGACACTAAACAGGACTTCTTCTATTAAAGGCCCGAAAGTTTCGCCTCTCCCTTTGATATTTCTGCAAGCCCACAGAGAAAAGAAATCATTATAAATAAGTTTAGTATTTCTTAAGCCTCATTCGCACAGGATTAGTTGTGCATCCAGAGCACATGACCTTACATAACAGCCACATCTAGACTTAATAATACTCAGACGACAAGGATTATTTAATAACTGTAACTAAAATATATATTGCCTATATCTTGGTAACTTTCAGGGTCCTGATCGTGAGCTTTTTTTTCTTCTTTGTCACGATCAAGTTTTGTTTTCATTGTTCCCATCACTGTTTTCCTGAGTTCTTGTTGCTAGTTTGTTTCCATGGTTTCTGATTAAGTTGCGCACCTGTTTCTGGTTTCGTTGATTATCCCGTGTGTATTTAAGCCCTCAGTTCAGTGTTCGGTATTGTTTATGTGCTTGTGCTTACTTTTCTTACTTGTTTAATCGTATCCGTCATCGGTTGATTACTACAGCCACAGCATGACATAAAATCATCATAAAATTAGATATTCAAACACTCAAAATTCATCCTGTGAAAACCATTTTGAAATTGAACATTGCGTTACTATTTAGTGGCTCAATTTTTGTGATATCAATTACTTTGATTTTCTAGCAATTTTAGAGGCCAAATTATCTGAAAACGAAGAATGTCAATTAATTTATTTATATAACACTTTATATTTTCAATAACAGTGTCAATGCTGTAAAGTAAAATTCAAATTTGTTCAAAACTCAATTCAATTCAAATGTTGGTTCTCATCGGAAGTGTCAGTGCAATTAAATTACTAATATTACTCATTCTAAATATGAATCAATTAACCCTTGTAAACCCATTAAATCACCATAAACAGGAAAATAACAGTGTTAATGTTGTAAAATTCATTAATCATTAAACAAAAGCTTTAAAGCTGTTCTGCAGAAGACAAAAGTGTCGTTATTCGGCCCAATTCAGTTCAATGTTGATTCAGTTCAGTTCCATAATAGTCCTGATGTTGCAAAATGAATGTAAATTTGTTTAAATTATTAAACAAATTAAATTCAGCTATAAAGCAGCTCTACACAGTTCAACTGAACTTTGTTCAAAACTCAATTCAGTTCAAAACTTTTCTTCTTATCCGAGGGTTGTTAATTGCTAATATTACGAAATAAACCCATAAAATCACCATCAGTACGACTAGTGCACTATATTAGAAGTCTTCTGAATTCATCTGACAAAAAGACCGAAATTTAGGTCGTTCACTTAAAAAATCCTGCTTTTGGCCTTAGGCCTCAAATCTCATTCAAAGCTTGGAGAATCTACTAGAATAACTCCTTTTGTGTTTTTGAGCAACACGATGATGACAGACCTTTCATTTTTGAGTGAACGATTGCTTTAATAATAATTTCCCATTGTGGTACTGTAGATGCATTGTGCGTTTATGCACTTCTTAATGGCGGAACGCATAGTTTAAAGCTTGTTGGGGTTGGATTTCCCTCTTTCTTCTTGTGTTATTCTCCAAATCTGCGCATGTGGACCTGCAGTTGGCAGATGATATCCCAGAGGAAACGTGAGGAAAGTGCAAACAAACACAGGCAAGAATCTGACCTAGATGTTACATAAGAATAGAGAACATAAGGGCGGAGAAAGCAAGCTATTTAGAGAGGTCACAGAGGCCACGACTTTAGCAAAGATCCACAGTCGTAGCGCTGAAACATGCTGACCCTGAAGATGCCTGCCTGCGATTATTCTTTCCGCCGTGACTCCTCGCATTATTTATGTGATGGGGAGACGGCGTAAATGGAGGGGCCATGAATCCTGGGAAACGAAGGCGTGTTTGTGCAGCGCAGGGAGAGAACAGCAGCTCCAGCGTGGCGACAGACGAGAGTCCCGCGAGAGACACGGCTCTCCCGATGAACACTGTAGTAATGTATTTGCGTGTTGTGTGCACTCCTGAGTATTGCTTCCTGCTTTATCATTATAATTACTGTTTGTTTGAGAAATGCATTTACGTACTCGTACAGAAATGGCCCATGGTAACCGTCGTTTGGAGGAAGGATGCGTTCAATTAATCAAAGAATTATAAAAATAATCAAATGATTTCTGAAGGATCATGTGACACTGAAGTGACTGGAGTAATGATGCTGAAAATCACAGGAATAAATTATATTTCACAATATATTCACATAGAAAACAGCTGTTTTACATAGTAATACTATTTCACATTTTACTGGATTTTTTAATCAAATTAATGGATTTTTTTCTTTGTTGATCAGAAGAGCCAACCATAAATATTTTAAAGCTTTTATAAAAGTAATCTGGTAACACTTTACAATAAGGTTCATTAGTTAACATTAGTAAATGTATTAACTAACATGAACTATCCATCAGCAATACATTTGTTACGTATTTGTTAATATTTGCTAACGTTAGTTAAAAAAAATACTGTTCATTGTTTCTTCATGAACATCGGTTAGATGACGTTATCGGATCCTAACTCTACCCCAGACCTAAACCTACCCCTAAACCTAACTGACGTTAAAGGTAAAGCGTCAGCTGTGACGTCCCAGGATCGTCATCTAACCGACGTTTAAGGGTACCCTAAAAAGGCGGATATTAACATATGGTCAAAAGACGTCCCAAGACGTCAATATATGACTTCTTGGGATGAGACTGTGTTAGTGTGTGTGTGTGTGTGTGTGTGTGTGTGTGTGTGTGTGTGTGTGTGTGTGTGTGTGTGTGTGTGTTGTGTGTGTGTGTGTGTGTGCATATCGTTCAATACACCTTTTACAGGAATTCTTTCTGCTCATATTTCATAAATGTTTGAGGTTCATGTAATGTTTGATATTAAATGTCACTGGTGCTAACTAACCTTTGTCTTCTTTCTCCACAGACTTTTATAGTACTGAACAAAGGGAAGGCCATCTTCCGGTTTAGTGCCACATCTGCACTCTATATTTTTAGCCCTTTTCATCCCGTTAGAAGAGCATCAATAAGGATTTTAGTACACTCATATCCTTTCTGCTGTGAATCCTGCAAGTCTGCTTTGATTGTGCATGACGTATATTGACAATAATATGAGGATTATAGCAAGATTTCCGAAGCTATACTTTGCATTTTCAGAGTCTAGAGTTTAGACTTTCACATAGACAGAATAGAGCATGAAATAAATAGCTTAGAAACACAAATGATTTCATCTCATATGTTTCCAGATAGCAATGAGAGCAAATGGAGAAAGTCTGCAGTTTGAACTCGAACATTTCTCACAAAATAAGAG
This sequence comes from Chrosomus eos, assembly GCA_036326025.1. Lineage (NCBI taxonomy): Eukaryota > Metazoa > Chordata > Actinopteri > Cypriniformes > Leuciscidae > Chrosomus > Chrosomus eos. The sequence continues at coordinate 3,282,623 of CM070840.1, forward strand.
TATTTGAGCAATGCAATCCAAATGATACTCTTTCATCGTATCCTAACCAGACTTAGTGGAATTATAGTTAACTCTAGCCAAGTTTCCATCCACTTGTCAATCGAATTATCTGAAGTTCGGTATAAAAGCTCATGTGAATAAAGCTGATGAAAGTGTGTTTCCATTAAAACAGCTTTAAAGCGAATATAAACCTGTGTGTAATGACGTCACATGCTATTTTGCGATCAAACTGGTATATCGAATTGATTTGAGACATTTTTAGGTGTTTCCATTCATTTTTTCACCGAATTGCACAAGATTCAAGCAAACATAGTTTTGCGAGACAAAAGATCGCGCCGTAATAACGTTTCCATCAGCGTTTATCGCATAAGCCGTATATCCATCAAGATAAAATCCCATGAGACCGAACGCATTTCATTTGAGGCGATATTCATGACATTCAATCGAATTTTACTGTTTCCATAAGGCATTTTTCATTCCATATCACTTAATGCGGATAAAAACGTGTGGATGGAAACATAGCTTCTAATAGTTAAAACTAAAACCTTTAAAAGTATTTTCAGTGCTTGAAATAAAACAAACATTACCTGAAATAAAATATATTTTTTAGATTTTTTAAAACTTTTTTAGAAGCACTTCTCACTTTAATTTAGCTTAACTTGATGTACTAAAATAACTGAAACAGAATTTTTTTATTTTTAAAAACAACAAATTTGCTATATTTTAAAAATTAAAGCAGAAAATATAATAATAAAAACGAATTCAAAATATTATTAAAATCTCTATTGATACTAAAATAACACTTCTGTACAGCGTGACACAATAACAGCCAATTACATTTGATGTTTTTATGTTCAACCAATGAGATTCCACAGTGGGCGGAGCCACTGAACGATCGATCCTGTTGTTCGTTGCATTCGCAGTGTTTCTGATAGACTCACGTCTATTTTTATCTCTCCTAAAGAGTTTTAAGAGAAACATCTGGCACAAAGTTGAATGTTGACAACCATATACTCTTCCCGCCAGCTTCTCGTCTCTCTGTCTGACATTCAAAGGCTATGCCAAGTATGAGGCTTGCTTGAACAAAGCCAAGTTCAGATGTCTGTGTTTTCCCGAAGCGCGTCCTGCTATAAATACCCAGCGGCTCGGCCCGAGGTGTTCAGGGACATTGGGCTTGTGGACACTTTGCTGTTGTGGAGTTGATAAGCAGGTGAAGAGGGTTTCAGTGAAGGTGTTTCACACATCTCTCCTTCACCTCACACCCCTTTTAGAGGCGCTCAGGCCGTCACACACACAGCCGGCCCGTATCGGCCTGATAGAGAGCTACACACACTTCACTGAAGTCTTGCCTAAAGCTGGGCTTTTCAGTCTCTTCAGTCCCACAAATATTATCATCCTCGTGTGAGGAAACCTCACCCTAATCTAAAAAGCAGTCGTATATTTTCATGTATTAAGACACAATAATTTATATTTATTTGTTTATTTATTTATTTGTGTACTTATTTAGTTAGTTTAATATAATTTTATTCTTATGTTTATTATTTAGTTTATATATATATATATATATATATATAATTTATTTTATTATACATTTATTTATTAATTTTAATCTATTTTTTATTTAATATAATTTCTTATTAATTATTGATTACTTTTTTGATTTATTTTATTATTTTTTATTATTTTAGTTTCCTATTTATTTGTTTTTTTAAATATATTTATATTATTCATATTTTTTATTTACTCATGTTAATTAATTTGTTTATATATTTTTAATCTGTATTTTTATTATTTATGTATTTATTGTAATTGTATTAGATTTTTTTCTAATCTATTTATTTATTTATTTATTTTAATTGTATTATTTATTTATTTTTTACACTTTTAGACTCTAATTATTATACATTTATTTATAATTTTAATCTATTATTTTTTATTTAATATAATTTCTTATTATTTATTGATTACTTTTTTGATTTATTTTATTATTTTTTATTATTTAATTTCCTATTTATTAGTTTTTTATATATTTATATTTTTAATAATTTTTATTTATTTACAAAAGCAGTAAGCAGTCGTATATTTTCATGTATTAAGACAATTTATAATGTGACAAATTATAAATATGTCGAATCAAGTCACCTTTATTTATATAGCGCTTTTTACAATATAAATTGTTTCAAAGCAGCTTTACAGCGATAACAGGAAAAACAGATAAAATTCAAAATGAAATGTCCACAACTAAGCGAAAGGCGAAAAAGGCGACAGGTGTGAAATATAATTTGGAAAATTTATTTTTATATATAAATTATATTTATTTATTTTATTTGTTTATATAATCTATTTATTTAGTTAATTTAATATATTTTTTATTATTTATTGATGTATTTTAGTATAATTATTGTTATTTATTAATTTGTGTATTTATTTATTTAGTTTAATATAATTTCTTTAAATGTATTGATTTATTTAATTTCTTAAATTTATTTATAATTTATATATATAATTTATTTTATTATACATCTATTTCATAATTTTATTCTATTTAATCTATTTTTATGTAATATAATTTCTTATTATTTATTTATTACTTTTTTGATTTATTTTATTATCATGTTTCCTATTTTTTTAATTTTTATATTTATATTATTCATCATTTTTATTTATTTACTTATTTTAATGAATTAATTTGTTTATATATTTTTAATCTGTATTTTTATTATTTATGTATTTATTTTATTGTAATTGTATTATTTATTTATTTTAATCTATTAATTTATTTAGATTAATTGTATTATTTATTTATTTTACACTCTTTTTCTCTGAGCTTTACCGCGGTTCCTCTATAGCGCTCCGTTGCGTCCTCAGTTTAAAAGCCCCTGGTCTGAAGCATCACACACACAACACACACACACACACACACACACACAGCACACACACACACACACACACACACACAACACCCACACACACACCACACACACACACACACACACACACACACACACACACCACACACACACACACACACACACACACACACACCACACACACACACTTGGTGTCAGCGTGGCACCTGTGACGACCCATACGAGAGTGTGTGTGATGCGCTGGAGCGGTTCAATGTGTTCACTTCCAGGCGCCACACAGACGGCACACATCCGTGCTAATAGCAGATTTCTCCGGGAGAGCCGATAGCCAGGAAACATGTTTGATTAACCAGTGGCACAAGAGCGCATTCATGCGACGCAGACTCGAGTGAGAGAGGCCAAGCCACACGCTGAAGTGATTGGGCTCATTAGAAAAACCTCAAATCAGAAACAACCACAAAACAAGTCGTGGATGAAACGGAGACTCCGAGGCTTTTCCCAGAGCTGACAGGCTGTTGTTGTGTATCACTGAACTCAGAAGATTGAGAGTTCAGCACTCGAGATAACGAACTAACAGATGCGACTCAACACGTTTCAGTTTGTCTGTTCACGATGAAAGCGACGATCTTAGCCAATCAGAACATGCTTGATGTTTAACAGACAGGATTTTAGACAATGAGAGCTATCTGTGGGCGGAGCTACAATGCAGGATTAAGAAAAACAAACTAATGGAAATGTCAGATTCATTAGGATGTGTGCAGGTCATAATAATTAGCAAATGAATGAACATGCCATATCTTAAAATTAATATTCTGTGATGTAAACGTATCTTAGCCAGTTTATGGTTTTGCGATGAGATGTTATCTATCTATCTATCTATCTATCTATCTATTATCTATCTATCTATCTATCTATCTATCTATCTATCTATCTATCATCTATCTATCTATCTATCTATCTATCTATCTATCTATCTAATCATTATCTACTCTCTCTCTCTCTCTCTCTCTCTTCTCACTACTCTCTATCTATCTCTCCATCTCTCACTCTCTCTCTCTCTATCTATCTCTATCTCTCTCTCTTTGGGATTATCTATCTATCTATATCTGTCTCTCTATCTCTCTCTCTCTACAGTCTCTTCTTCTCTCTCATCTCTCTCTCATCTTCTCTCTCATCTCTCTCTATCTCTTCTATCTATCTATCTATCTATCTATCTATCTATCTATCTATCTATCTATCTATCTATCTCTATCTATCTATCTATCTATCTATCTTCTTCTATCTATCTCATCTATCTATCTTCTTCTATCTTCATCTTCTTCTTCTATCTATCTCTATCTCTCTCTCTTTGGGATTATCTATCTATCTATATCTGTCTCTCTATCTCTCTCTCTCTACAGTCTCTCTCTCTCTCTCTCTCTCTCTCTCTTATCTATCTATCTATCTCATCTATCTCTATCTATCTATATCTATACTCTCTATCTATCTATCTATCTATCTATCTATCTATCTTCTATCTATCTATCTATCTTCTATCTTCTATCTGTCTATCTATCTATCTATCTATCTATCTCTATCTATCTATCTATCTGTCTATCTGTCTTTGTTCACAATCACAACTTGCTCTGGAAAAGGCAGAAAGCAGCTGAGAAACAAGAGAATAATACATTTATAGGACAAATCTTTAACCTTTTAACCATAATTACACTCATTATTGTCCATTTAAAATCCATTGAGTGAAAATAGTTGAAAAGGTAAAACTGAGACGTATCAATCCGTCTCCATCAGAAGTGAAATATCGACACACAGATGAAAGTTCAGGATGAGATGCTGTAAAGTATTCGCCGTTAGGAAGTTGTAGGCATAATTAGTGTGAATTACAAGCATACATGCACTTCTGAAAGTGTAAGAGACAAAAATAAAGCATCGTAGGCGTTCTTCATTAAACGACTGTATTTCCAGGCCCACGATTACATCGATCAACTGTAATTTTCAGCGTCACGTAGAAGAAAAAGCAGCTGTCGTTTACTGTAATGAAACCCTGTCAGGAAAATTAAAATAGAATCTATCTATCTATCTATCTATCTATCTATCTATCTATCTATCTATCTATCTATCTATCTATCTATCTATCTATCTATCTATCTATCTATCTATCTATCTATCTATCTATCTATCTATCTATCTATCTATCTATCTATCTATCTATCTATCTATCTATCGTTCTATCTATCTATCTATCTATCTATCTATCTATCTATCTATCTATCTATCTATCTATCTATCTATCTATCTATCTATCTATCTATCTATCTATCTATCTACACTCTAAACAATGCTGGGTTGCAGCCATAACCCAATGCAGCCATTGGGTTAAATTTTTATCTAAATATTTTATCTATCTATCTATCCATCCATCCATCCATCCATTCATCCGATCCATCCATCCATCCATCCATCCATCCATCCATCCATCCATCATCCATCCATCCATCCACCATCCATCCATCCATCCATCCATCCATCTATCTATCTATCTACTTATTTATCTATCTATCTATCTATCTATCTATTATCTATCTATCTATTATCTATCTATCTATCTATCTATCTATCTATCTATCTATCTATCTATCTATCTATCTATCTATCTATCTATCTATCTATCTATCTATCTATCTATCTATCTATCTATCTATCTATCTATCTATCTATCTGTGTTTCTTTTATATTTAGAACTATATCTTTATGGTTATCATTATAGTTATCGTATTTGGTGTGAACGGGCCTTTAAAGGATTAGTTCACTTTTTAAAAAGCTTTTGCTGATAATTTACTCACCCCCATGTCATCCAAGATGTCCATGTCTTTCTTTCTTCAGTGGAAAAGAAATGAAGGTTTTTGATGAAAACATTCCAGGATTTTTCTCCATATAATGGACTTCAATGGGACCCAAACGGTTCAAGGTCCAAATGTCAGTTTCAGTGCAGCTTCAAAGGGCTTTAAACGACACCAGACGATGAATAAGGGTCTTATCTAGCCAAACCATCGCTCATTTCAAAAATAAATAAAAAAGTTTAAGTTTTATAAGCACAAATGCTCGCCTTGCTGTGTTCTGTGATGCGCGTTCGTGACGTTCATTCGTGACCTTTTCAACGTAATTGCGTATCACGTGACATCACATGAACGCGCATCACAGAACAGAGCAAGGCGAGCATCTGTGCTTATAAAACTTAAACTGTTTTATTTATTTTTGAAATGAGCGATGGTTTGGCTAGATAAGACCTTATTCATCGTCTGGTGTCGTTTAAAGCCCTTTGAAGCTGCACTGAAACTGTCATTTGGACCTTGAACCGTTTGGGTCCCATTGAAGTCCATTATATGGAGAAAAATCCTGGAATGTTTTCATCAAAAACCTTCATTTCTTTTCGACTGAAGAAAGAAAGACATGGACATCTTGGATGACATGGGGGTGAGTAAATTACCAGCAAGTTTTTTTAAAGGTGAACTAATCCTTTAAGACACATATTTGATGGTAAAAACAGACACAAATGAATGAATAGAATAGTACCTGACGTGTATAGATCTGTAACATGAATGTGGAGCAGCTCAGATCATTAGATGAGACGTGTGAGTTCATCCTGAGATCTCTGAGCTCAGATTGGGACATTATTGAGACTCTTGAATCTCTAGACTAGAGAAAACACACATCTGAGATTATACGAGTCACACACATTTGAGAAAGTCTTCATTTGCTCTCATTAAGGTCTTGGAAAAAAGTGTCTATGGAAAAATGAAATGAGTGTGTAAGCATCTTTGTCTTGTTTTTCTTAACACGTTCTACTTTATTCAGTCTTTTCATTATGTGCACTATTCTGACCAACTGTTGCTTCATGGCCATGTCTGAACCAGCGCAGTGGGCCAAATACGTCGAGTGAGTATCGTTCCCTTCTTCTTCCCAGCGTTCCTGTCCTTCATTCTTATTCCTGTCTCCTAAACCTCTCTCTCTCTCAGTGTATTGACCTCTGACCTCTGAATGTGCTCTATTTGTTCTGATGTAAAGCTTTGCCTGGTGTTTGTTGACTTGTCAACCTCGATTAGCAAGTAAGTTAATGATCAGACTGACCCGGAGCCATGATGACGTCGATAACTGCAGCTCATAAACAACATCACAAACAACATAACAAACAACATCACAAACAACATTCACAAACAACATCACAAACAACATAACAAACAACATAACAAACACATCACAAACAGCGTAAACAACATCACAAAACAACACAAACAACATCACAAACAACATAAACAACATCACAAACAACATAAACAACATCACAAACAATATCACAAACAACATCACAAACACAAAACAACATCACAAACAATATCACAAACATCATCACAAACAACATAAACAACATCACAAACAATATCACAAACAACATAAACAACATCACAAACAATATCACAACACACAAACAACATAAACAACATCACAAACAATATCACAAACAACATAAACAACATCACAAACAATATCACAAACACACAAACAACATCACAAACAACATAAACATCATCACAAACAACATAAACAACATCACAAACAATATCACAAACAACACAAACAACATAAACAACATCACAAACAATATCACAACAACACAAACAACATAAACAACATCACAAACAATATCACAAACAACATCACAAACATCTCAAACAACATCACAAACAACATTGCAAACAACATCACAAACAACATAAACAACATAACAACACATAACAACATCACAAACAACATCACAAACAACAAACAAACATCACAAACAACAAACAAACATCACAAACAAACATCATAAACAAACATCATAAATAACACACAAACAACATCACAAACATCACAAACAACATCACAAACAAACAACATCACAAACAACATCACAAACAAACATCATAAACAACATCACAAACAAACATCACAAACAACATCACAAACAAACAAACAAACATCACAAACAACATCACAAACAAACAAACATCACAAACAACATGGCAAACAAACAAACATCATCACAAACAAACATCATTGCAAACAATCAAACATCATCACAAACAAACAAAACAAACAAAACATCATAAACAACATCACAAACAACATCACAAACAAACATCACAAACAAACATCACAAACAACATCCAACAAACAACATCACAAACAAACAAACATCACAAACAACATTGCAAACAAACAAACATCATCACAAACAAACAAACATCATAAACAACATCACAAACAACATCACAAACAAACAAACAACATCACAAACAAACAAACATAAACAACATCACAACAATACAACAAACAAACAAAACACAAACAAAATATCATAAACAAATCACGAACAAACAAACATCACAAACAACATCACAACAAACAACATCACAAACAAACATCACAAACAACATCGCGAACAAACAACATCACAAAACAAACATCACAAACAACATTCAAACAAACAAAATCATCACAAACAAACAAACATCATAAACAACATCACAAACAACATCACAAACAAACAAAACATCCAAACAAACAACATCAAACAACATCACGAACAACAAACAACATCACAAACAAACAAACATCACAAACAACATCACGAACAAACAAACAACATCACAAACAAACAAACATCAAAACAACATCACAAACAAACAAACAAACATCATACAAACAAACAAACATCAAACAATATCACAAACAAACAAACAACATCACAAACAAACAAACATCACAAACAATATACAAACAAACATTATAAAACACATCACAAACAAACAAAAAAACATCATCAAACAACATCAGAAACAAACATCAGAAACAAACATAAACTAGCATCATAAACTTTCATTAAAGGGAATGTTGTCAACGGAATATAAAATGGAACTATAAAACAAATTAATCATCCTCAATCTATCTATCTATCTATCTATCTATCTATCTATCTTATCTATTCTATCTATCTATCTATCTATCTATCTATCTATCTATCTATCTATCTATCTATCTATCTAGATGTCTATCCATTTATCTTTTTATCCATCCATACGTCTTTTTGTCTTTTGTCCATCCATCCAACCATCCATACATCTTTCATCCATCGATCTTTCATCCATCCATCATCCATCCATCATCCATCCAGCCATCTTTCCATCCATCCATCTTTCTATCGATCCATCTTTCCATTCATCCATCCATCCATCCATCCATCCATCCATCCATCCATCCATCCATCCATCATCCATCCATCCATCTATCCATCTATCCATCTTTCCATCCATCCATTTTTCTATCGATCCATCCTTTTATCCATCCATCCATCCATCCATCCATCCATCCATCCATCTTTTTATCTTTCTATCCATCCATCTTTCTATCATCCATCCATCTATCCATCCATTCTATCCATCCATCTATTTATCTTTCTATCCATCCATCTTTCTATCATCCATCCATCCATCTATTTATCTTTCTATTCATCCATCTTTCATCCATCCATGTTTCATCCATCCATCTTTCATCCATCCATGTTTCATCCATCTTTCATCCATCCATCCCTGATTTGCAGTTTTACCTGTAACTGCATCCTTCTCTCTCTGCCTGTTGTTCCTCCTGTATCTCCGTGTTCCTCTGCTTGTCTGCTGTTGTGCGCTGTTGTCTCTCTATCGGTCTAAGCTCTGTCCGGTGTCTGTCCGTTGATCTGCTTGTCTGTCTCTCGGTTTGTGTGTCCATCATCTCCAGCTTCAGTAAAGGCCCCAGCAACCCCAGCAGAAGTCAGCCCATGCGTACGTACATCCCAGTGGATAGACCGGATTTATCCCATGTTTTCCCATGCAGCTCATACAGTTTGAGATGAATGTGACCTACAGTGTAAGTAACTGTGGGAAACGAGGCTTGTGCTTGTAGAGAAGCACGCAGAGCTTTAATGAAGACCCTCTCGTGACGTTCTGCACAAATGACCCGAGCATCTGATATCTTCATGTGAAGCGGTGTTAAAGCATGTAGCATGCGACGACAACACCTGTTTCTGAAGCGAGTGAAGTCGTACCTCTCAGCACCCGTTGAAGAGATTCATTTACTCATCAAATTTACAGTAACATCGCATACAGTGACCACAGAAAGTATCGGAACGATTTTGAACACTTTACAGTATCACACTTGTACATTTGTGAATGTCTTTGCTAATATATAGCAGTCCCTCCAGAAAAACGCGATTATGCGATCGCATATTATTTGATTATGTGATTCAAAGCATAATCAGCCAAAGTCTGCATATTTATGCCGCATTTTTTTAAATACGCCGCACTTTCGCTGCACAAATTTCCGATTTCCGCGCAAAATATGCGGGGCTTGCATGATTTTATAATCCCCTGCATTTTCGTTGGAAAAAGTCACATATATCTTAGCAGAAAGTGGCTCAATCAAAGTTTATCAAGCGACGAGAATACTTTTTGTGCGAAAAAAACAACAACTTTATTTCAACTATTAATTTCCTTCTCTGTCGGCCTCGAGTGAGAAGGAAATGAATAGTTGAAATAAAGGGTTTTTTTTTGCACCAAAAGTATTCTTGTCGCTTGATAAACTTAAGATTGAGTCACTGTAGTCACTTGGACTATTTTAACGATTTCTTTAATAACTTTTCGGGGCCGGCAAGTTTCAATCCCTTAGAAGCCTATGGAGGAGTGACCCAGCTCTCAGATTTAATCACAAATATCTTCATTTGTGTTCTGAAGATGAACGAAAGTCTGACGGGGTTGAACAACATGAGGGAGAGTAATTACTGACAGAGTTTACATGTTTGGGTGAACTATCCCTTTAAGTGAATTATTCCTTTAACACTTGACAAGCGGCGTTGGCGAGTCGACAGTTTTTATGAATTCTAACAATGTAATGTTCTTCTGAGAACATGAACGTAAACAGATGTTCGGGACAGTCGACGGGACAGCTCGCACAGAAAGCCGTGTCTCAGACACACTTCTTTCACTTGAAAGACATATTCACACTAATTTATGTCAAAAAATGCCAGTCTCGCAGAGTATCCTAGTAAACACAGTCGGTTATGGCTTGAGTGAACAAACATTTGATAAAGACAACAAATGTGTATCAGTATCAGTATATTGGATCTGTGCATTCGCTCTTAAAGTGACAGTAGCCTAATATTCCTGATGCTTTTAATGTTAATCACAAGGACAAAGAAAAAATCACTCACTGCTCTTGACTGAATAACTTTTGAAATTTGAATAACTTTCACTTATTAGTGAAGGCTATCCAGTGTTATTTTACACTTTATTCAATGTCTCTACCTGAAAACTACCATTACATGTCTTAAACAATAATGTTTTAAAGTTATATCAGTTAGGTGAGTTGTTTTAATCCGTGGTATCTAAAATTTGGTGCCATAAATTTGGTTTTAATGGCGGTAAAAATTATTTATGGCCAGTAAATTTCCCGGTAAAGTCATTGGCAGGTGTGGCAGAAAGTTACTTTTAGGCCCTGGCTATATAGCATTTTTATTGTAGTTATATATTATTATAGCATTTATTAATATTTGTGAATGTAGCTGAATCTTTTGCCATTTTTATGCATTTTCATTTCTTTTCATTTTAGTTTTAGTAATTTTAGGACTTATTTCAGTCGCCAATGCAACATTTAAAAAACATTTAAAACATTTCAGCTTTATTCCAATTAATCAATACTATTTAAATATCACTGAGATATTTGTATTTTTTAAATGATAATTTTTAATTAATTAGCAATTAATAGTTAACAATAACAAAACAGCTATATACAGTATGTGCGAATGTAAACGCTAAATAAATATCGCATGAATTGTATATATAATCCAATGACATTCATATATATTTCAAAAGTGTAGCTAAAGTGTGTAAATACATTTTGTGGCCACTGTATGCATTCAGGAACATTTTTGCATCTCACGGACAGGCCCAGATGGGAATCTACAGGCTTTTTATGCATCTTCCACACCGAATTACGGAGAAAAATCTACAGAGTTCTGGGATTCACACAATATAAAGTAAATCAAACTAAGAATGCTTCGCTTTTATTAATAGATGAAGCATGAATGAATGAATCGAAATATTTTAGAAATGGGAACGTGCAGAGCTTTTGTGAAGGAAACCTGTTCCAATTCTTCGGAGAATTCTTGATTGTAGAACTTTCTTCGAACTCTGTAGACCGAACTTTCTTTCGGAACTCTGTAGAACTTTCTTCGGAACAACTTTCTTCGGAACTCTGTAGAACTTTCTTCGGAACTCCGTAGAACTTTCTTCTGAACTTTCTTCGGAACTCTTTAGAACTTTTTCGGAACTCCGTAGAACTTTCTTTGGAACTCTGTAGAACTTTCTTCGGAACTCCGTAGAACTTTCTTCGGAACTCCGTAGAACTTTCTTCGGAACTCTGTAGAACTTTCTTCGGAACTCTGTAGAATTCCGTAGAACTTTCTTCGGAACTCTGTAGAACTTTCTTCGGAACTCTGTAGAACTTTCTTCAGAACTCTGCAGAACTTTCTTCGGAACTCTGTAGAACTTTCTTCGGAACTCTGTAGAACTTTCTTAGGAACTCTTGCCAGAACTAATTTCTTCAGAACTCTGTAGAACTTTCTTCGGAACTCTGTAGAACTTTCTTGGAACTCTGTAGAACTTTCTTCAGAACTCTGCAGAACTTTCTTCGGAACTCTGTAAACTTTCTTCAGAACTCTGTAGAACTTTCTTCAGAACTCTGAGAACTTTCTTCGAACTCTGTAGAACTTTCTTCAGAACTCTGTAGAACTTTCTTCAGAACTCTGTAGAACTTTCTTCGAACTCTGTCAGAACTTTCTTCGGAACTCTGTAGAACTTTCTTCAGAACTCTGCAGAACTTTCTTCAGAACTCTGCAGAACTTTCTTCAGAACTCTGCAGAACTTTCTTCAGAACTCTGCAGAACTTTCTTCGAACTCTGTAGAACTTTCTTCAGAACTCTGCAGAACTTTCTTCGGAACTCTGTGACCTAGAACTTTCTTCAGAACTCTGTAGAACTTTCTTCGGAACATTTCTTGGAATTCTTGGCTTGTAGAATTCCTTTCTGAATCTGCGAATTTAAACTGCAGAACATTTATTACGAACCGATGAGATTTCTTCGCAAACCCTCGGGCCGAACTTTCTTCAGAACTCTGCAGAACTTTCTTCGGAACTCTGCAGAACTTTCTTCAGAACTCTGTAGAACTTTCTTCAGAACTCTGCAGAACTTTCTTCAGAACTCTGCAGAACTTTCTTCGGAACTCTGCAGAACTTTCTTCAGAACTCTGTAGAACTTTCTTCAGAACTCTGCAGAACTTTCTTCAGAACTCTGCAGAACTTTCTTCAGAACTCTGCAGAACTTTCTTCAGAACTCTGCAGAACTTTCTTCAGAACTCTGCAGAACTTTCTTCAGAACTCTGCAGAACTTTCTTCAGAACTCTGTAGAACTTTCTTCGGAACTCTGTAGAACTTTCTGTAGAACTTTCTTCAGAACTCTGTAGAACTTTCTTCGGAACAACTTTCTTTGGAATTCTGTGGTTGTAGATTCCGTGTGGGTCTGAATGATGCGAATTTAAAAAATGCATGTTTACAAATGTGATGAGAGGTATGATACGAACCCGAAATGAGATTTGACTCGCAAACACACTGAGCCGAGTGAAACTGAGGATAAATATGAAGTTTGCTGCATCTCTCATCTCTCTCGCTCTGATGGTCAAAGTGACGCTGGATTTCAGTGGCCATTCTTGAGGACCGCCAGTTCATCAAGCTTCCACTCGTCATTCATGTCACAGGGGCTGCTGGACCGTGAATGTGCTTCACACGTGTGTGTGTGTCCTGTGTCCGTCATGATCTGTGTGTGTGTGGGGTTTCTTCCATTCCTCAGCGTCTGAATTCTGTCCATCCCTTCGCTCTCTCTTCCGCCCAGGTACACGTTCACTGGCATTTACACGTTCGAGTCGTTGATAAAGATCCTGGCGCGGGGTTTCTGCATCGGGCCCTTCACGTTCCTGAGGGACCCGTGGAACTGGCTGGACTTCAGCGTCATTGTTATGGCGTAAGTTATTATTTCATGCATTTTGTCAAATATAAATGACCTCTTTGACCCCTACATAAGCCACCCTAAAAACAAACAGAGATATTATTAATTTCACTTTATTTGCTATATTATCATCAAAAAATAGACATTAGCATATCACTGCACTGTTTATTATACGAAGTTGTATGGTTAAAAAAATCTTATTTCAGTCTTTCACGTTTAATTCGATGATTATTTGTGAGATTTATATTAAAAATGTTTAAAGTAAATTCTACACCTAATGTTTGTCAGTGTATGATTTTGCTCTGGATTAGACCCTAAAAAACATAAAGAACAATTTGTTTTTTTAAAAAGAGAGAAATTATTATTTCATTTTATTCACTATCAAAAAATAGACATTGCCACATTATTGCACTGTAAAAATATTTTCCAATGTTGTAAATAAAACAAGGATTATTAAAGTATGTTTAAAATATACTATTTTAGTCTTTCTACCTCAAAATGTAATGTTGTAATTATTTGTGAGATTTTTTAAAAAATTGTTTAGAAGTATAATTTTACACTAAAATTTTACACTAAAAATATTTTATAAATTTGTACGTTGTAAATATCAGTGTACAATTTTACACTTGATTAGTCAAAAACAAAGACAAAAAAAAGCTTAAAAACAAAAAAGAAGATATTATTTTTACTACATTACCTAATTATTGCACTTTAAAAAATTATTTTGTAATTTTGTACGTTGTAAATAAAAATGATGATGATTGGAGTAAGTTTTACGGAAAAATACTATTTCAGTCTTTCTACATCAAAATTTTACATTTAATTAAATTGCTGTTTCATTGAAATTATTCGTGAAATAACTTTTTAAATAATTTTGAAAGTAAATCCTACTCTTAATTTTTCTTTTTCAGTGTTTGACTACCCTAAAAATCCTTATTATTTTATTCAATTAAATATATGATCTAAAAATAGACTAGATTATGATTTTCCATGACCGTAATAACGATTGGCTGCTGTGGGACGCAGAGCAACAGAGATAATAATGAAACAATAAAAGCTGCTGTTGTTATTTTCAATAGGCTGTAATAATCTAATCTCAACCGCTTGACCCGTCAATGATGGAGCTGAGGAAGGAAAGACGTCCATATTTGTGATTAATTGTTCTGAGGGGTTCGTGTAGAGGAGCGCGAGCACTTACCCCGTCCTTGACCCCAATCCCAAAACACACGTCGCCATGGCAACTGAGGTGAGCGTGGATGTGGACCGATTCCCGGGAGTCGAGCATCATATCGATGTGTCACATCCAATAATATCATTCTCACCTCAGTTACTGGCTTGTTCACTTAAAAAGAACATTTAAAGTCTGAAATATCCTGGGGAATAAACTTTTAAAGATGCCTATGCACAGATAGAATATATTTTAATATTGTTTTTAGTCTTATAGAAGGCTTTAGAATATGGTGCATATATATATATATTTATATAGTGCATCTTTTTATGAACATTTATTGTAAATATAATTACTGTTAAATACAGTAGAGTTTAATCATTTACAAAACTGAAGAAATTACCACTTTTATTCATCAAGGACGCATTAAATTGATCAAAAGTGCCAGTAAAGACATTTATAATGTTACTAAAGATTTCAAATAAATGCTGTTCTTTTGAACTTTCTATTCATCAAAAGTCCTGAAACATAAAAATGAATCACGATTTGAACAAAAATATGTGTTTTCAACATTGATAATAATCATAAATGTTTCTTGAGCATCAGATCATCTTATTATAGTGATTTCTGAAGGATCATGTGACACTGAAGACTGGAGTAATGATGCTGAAAATCACAGGAATAAATTACACTTTACTATATATTCACATAGAAAACAGCTGATTTACATTGTAAAAATATTTAGCAATTTTTTTACATTTTTACTGTATTAAATAATCAAATTTGATCAAATAAACGCAGCCTTGGTGAGCAGAAGAGACTTTAAAGAACACAAAAAAACGTTAGTTTAGTGAAACCCCCGAATGCTGAGTTTGTCAGTGAATCTCAGCGTCTCCGTGACTCTTTCAGTGATGAAGTGCTTATTTCCCGCTGCTCTTTATGGCTTTATTCCTCAAGCTTTAACAGGCCTGTTGTCCCTGAACCGGGATCTGACTCCGGCTCGCCCGCTGCTATAAGTCACGCTTGCATTGGGATGTTGACTTCATTAAACCCAGACGGATGACGGCGAGCGGATCGAAAATAAACACTTACTGCCGGATACCAGTTTCCTATAGAAACAGATCAGCTGTTCAATCATATTTTAATGAGATATAGTGTATCTTGAATACCAGCAGCTCAAAGTACAGTAATTTAATCAGGTTAATGATCAGAGAGGATTACATTTGATATGGAAACAAAGCCGACAACGTTATACGACTTCATCCCGTCTCTCAAACTCAAGGCAGAGACTGAATCTGTGCCGACTTAAAGGGACAGTTCACCCAAACGTACAGACACTGCAAAAAACGTTCCACACTTTTGTCTTGTTTTCCAGTACAAATATCTAAACGTTCTTAAATCAAAATACATTTACTGAAGAAGCAAAACGACCCAAGATTAGTTTTGTTTTCTAAAAAAAAATATCAAAATGAAGGGTTTCTGTTTGAAACAATAAAAAATTATAAAAAAAAAATCTTCTTTTCTGACCCGTTTGGTAGATATTTGTTCTGCAAAATACTTTAATTAAATTTTTTTTTTTAATTAAAGAATAAAACACTTACTACAAAAGATGATACACACATATATGTATATATTATTTAAATATTTTATTGCTGCATGTCATGTGATATCAGAAAACTGTGAACATGCAAATTCAATTAAATTATTTTAAAATAAAAGCATTTTATTTAATTTCACGAAAGATGAAATATAATCACAAAAATTCATTTACGAAAGATGAAATATATATATATATATTTTATTTTAAAAATGTTATTCCTGCATGTAATGTGATATCAGAGATCTGTGAACATGCAAATATGTTGTTAAATTCTTGAAAAATTAACTTAAAATCTTTATATTTTATATTTTTTTAGCTCAAAGGTCACAAACAAGTTTGGAAATCCCTGAAAGCTTTCTGTGAATTTATGTTGTTATTTTGCTAAATAACTTTATGGTTCTGTTCGTGAGAGCATCATCAATATTCACTTTGATTGTATAGAAAATAATAAATCAGCAAAAAAAAGAAAATTGTGTTCCACAGAAAAAACTAAAGCTATTTAGATAAAATAATAAAAATATTTATAATAATATATGCTATTTATATCTTTTTTTCCTTAAATAATTCTTTGGGTGAACTATTCCTTCCTTAAACATTTTTTTGCTGGTAAACTATTTCTCTAATAGAGTAAAATGTCCAACATCATATGAGGTTGTTTAGTTTCCTGACGCTTTAATTTTCTCCCTTTTTTCTGTCTTTCAGTTGTTTGTCCTTTTATCCATATAACTGTAATTTGATTCTGCAGGTTTCTAACCGAATTTATAAAAGTAGGCAATCTGCAAGCTCTCCGAACGTTCAGGGTCCTCCGCGCTTTGAAAACTATTTCCGTAATTCCAGGTAAGACGTTCCCGAATCTGTGCGCAAGGAAAACAGTTTAGTGTGTTGCTCTCTGTCCAAGTCCAATAGCAAAAAAAAAAAAAAAGCTCAGGAGTTTTCCTGCATCCGGTTCTTCCCGCGTTGTGTTCTCCAGTCATCTTATTCCCAGCTCCTGAAACTTCCCAGCATTCCTGCTTCATTCTCCGCTGTGTTGTTGTTTGCCTGTTGTTGGTGTTGTTGTCATTGTCTGTGCTCCAATTCTCGCTTATTGCAGATATGTTACTGAGTTTGTGGACCTGGGCAATGTCTCAGCGTTACGGACATTCAGGGTTCTGCGAGCACTGAAAACTATCTCAGTCATCCCAGGTGAGAGGCCGACGAACGCCAAGGCCTGCAGTGCTAATGGATGACCCAAGCATTTCCAAAACACTCTTGGAAACATGCAGAATGTAGAAAATGAGACTTTTGAGATGGGCAAAAACTGAAACCAGCCGCTTTAAGTGGACAAAACCTCTCTAAAACCATCAGACCAGCCAAAAAAAAGATTTTTTGTTTTGTTTTACAGTGCAAATATCAAACAATCCTTCTTAGTCAATGATTGTATCCCTTAAAACTCACCAAAATTACATATTTTT
Source organism: Chrosomus eos (assembly GCA_036326025.1). Taxonomy (NCBI): domain Eukaryota; kingdom Metazoa; phylum Chordata; class Actinopteri; order Cypriniformes; family Leuciscidae; genus Chrosomus; species Chrosomus eos. The sequence goes on from CM070840.1 coordinate 3,300,837, forward strand.
CCTTGAAAAAACGTGCCTTAAAATAGCTTGAATGTAACTCGACACCCTCGCCTCATTTAGTATGCGTGGTTCTATGAATATGCAAATGAGTCCCGCCTCCACTCACTCAGAGATCCACTGGTTGACGATCACACGTTGATCTGATTGGTTACAAGGTAGTTTGTGACGTCAGAAACACCAGCGATTTCAGTGTTTTTGAGACTGTCTTTGGTTCACTGCAGTTTTAAGCAGAAAATACTCAACAATGCTGTCGACTTTGAATTTACACATGCAATGGTCTTAAAGCATATTAAAAACACCACATAGACATATAAACAACAAAAGCTGTTTTTTCACACATAGCCTACATCTCAGTTTTCCAAGCAAACTGCCATACAGTCCGGTTCTGAAATTATACAAATCCATTAATTTTCTCCATAATTGATCTTAACTTATAAACCTACTGTGAGCTAAGGGTTGTGAATCGATGGTATATGCTATTGCTGAAGCCATCAGTCCACATTATTTCAACTTATTTTCAAAATAATCATAACTGTTAAAAAAACTACATTACCCATAATACTGCACAGAAAGCTCCCCTAATCAGAGAGCTGCGTGAGCCAATAGCGGCACATAACTCCGCCCACTCTGATGAAACATGCAAATGATGTAATCGAGTCTTGCGATGCTGTTAAAATACTTGGATTTTGATTTTCGTTCACAATGGGATTGTAGTTCTTTTCCTCATTTAAGCCATTAAGTACACAGTCTAGTATTTTCAATTTTATTTGCTTTAAAGGAAAGTTTATAATGATGTGATTCACCTCTTAGCTGGTTGGTTGGGTTATATTAGGTTGCACTTTAACCGAACGCTATGGAAAAAATTCTAACAGAACCGACGCCAGGCACTGTTGCTCAGTTAAAGCTGTTAACATTAGACACATTAGTGTGCTCACTACAGGTCAACACACACACACACACACACACACACACACACACACACACACACACACACACACACACACACACACACACACACACACACACACACACACACACACACACACACACACACACACACACACACACACACACACACACACACACACACACAGTCCCCTGTCAGCGCTGGGTTCAGTTAGCTCGCCCTGAGAGTCTCATTGCACCGTGGTCGTGGTGGTTGACATGTTAAAGGCATGGGTAGATGTAGAGGAACATGACTTTGCATGATGAGCCAATGAGCCGACGCTTCTTATGGAATCAGAAACACCGCTATACACACACACATGTACCTATATATTAAATATGCATGTAAATTGCACATGAAAAGTGCAGGTTCTGGTTCCACAGAAGCGTCTGTTTTGATCTGTCACAGTTTTTGTGCTTCTCGCACCCATAAATGTGTGTGAGGACAGACCGAGATGTGCCGTGCTGTGCTTGTGGTGTAATGTGTTTGACTGATGCATTAATGATGTGATCCAGGGTTTGGCAACATCCACAACTGTGTTAGTTTGATTTGGCAACAATTTACTGGAAGTTGAATTTGATTGGGAAGAAATACTGAATTGCAATGAGAAAACAGTCACAAAAAAAGTTTTGTAACAGTAATAATTACATTACTTGGTTACACTTTATATTAAGGTCTTATGGTGTAATTATAAATGTAAGTACTGTGTAATAATAATTAACATGTACTCAGTATAGGATTAGGGTTTGGTTTTGGGTTAGTTGCATGTAAGTATGCATCATTTATAATACATGATTCAATTCAAAAAATAACAAAAATATAAATACAAATATATTATTAATATATTATTTTCATTTCTAGGTATTTGCAAATTTTCAACATTTAAAATAATATATTTTTTACCTCTTAGCTTATAATTAAAATATTAGACTAAAAAATATATACAAAAAAACAAAGAATTATTTAAAAATAAAAAATATTAAATATATTATTTAATATAATTTTGTATTGCATATTATTAACTAGGAATAGTATATATATAATATATATATTATATATTATATATATAAAATATATTTCATTAGATATTGAAATTTTTATTAAAAATATATTTTTACACTCTTTCAGCTTAATAATTAAAATATTTATTAGACTAATAAAAGTATAGGTGACATGAAAAATACATAAAGAACATTTATAGTTATTAAAAATAATAAAAATATATTTTTTTATATAAGTAGTGTTTATAATATTTTTTGTAATTATGCATAATTTATGAAACTAATAGTAGAATATTTAAAAATAAAAAATATATACCGGTATTATTAATATATTTTTTCCATATTCTAGAGTATTTGCAAATTTTTCAACATTTATAAAAATATGTGGTGACATGAAAAATACATAAATAATGTTTATAGTTATTAAAAATAATAAAAATATATTTTTAAATATATTTAGTGTTAATAATAATTTTTATTTAAATTAGTCCGTTTTTATGTCACCCACACCTTTTCAACTTCATGTTAAAAATAATAATTATTCATGTACTATATAATAATATATATATATTTCAATGACAGTTCTGAATTTAACAGTCCTGCTCAATCAGATTTTGAATGCTGCTCAACCCTGATCTAATGAAATGACGATTGCTTTGATTTGATCAACTACACATTAAAATAAGTAGAAATGAGCACATGATTTCCATTGGAAGTGTGCCGCTGCGCTCCTGAGTGCTGGTGTTTGTCGTCAGGCCTGAAGACCATCGTGGGCGCGCTCATCCAGTCGGTGAAGAAGCTGGCAGACGTCATGATCCTCACGGTCTTCTGTCTCAGTGTGTTCGCTCTCATCGGCCTGCAGCTCTTCATGGGGAACCTGCGGCAGAAGTGTGTCCGCAGCACCACACACTGTCTCAACACCACCTTACCTTCATACAACAACAGCACTTTCTTCTGCAATAACAGAACCTGGCCCTCGCTGGAGGACTTCAACAATAATGAAGGTCAGTGGAGCTCAAACGTGGACTTCCTCGAGTACATCTTCTGTGTCTAAAGAAAACACCATCACAAGCGAGGCCTTGAGACGAAGAAACATAGAAGTGCATATTTTCAAATTTTGAACAATATTTTTTTTTAAATTTGGACATTATATTATATATATTTTTATTTTACTTGATGATAGACAGCAAAAGCTTCCCAATTCTAATGAGATAAGATTTTTCAGTGTCAATGTTAAAAATAAAAAGTTAGAGTATTTTACATGTCTGGAACGTGGAAGAACGGTATATGTCCAGTTAATGTGGAATAACTGTATAAGTCCAATTCATCATCACTTTAAACCACTGGAGATCTGATTCCTTTATCTGTTTTCAATGGGAGTGCCGTGTTTAAACGCCATGAGCGTAACGAGGCGTTGAGCGTTTTTTTCACGCGCAGTGTTTTTACTGGTCGCTGAGAATTGAAAAATGTTCAACTTTGGGTAAAACTCAGCGCTCATCATGTCACTTTTTACCCAGCCGTCCAATCACAGTGGAGGAGGGGCGGGGCTAATCTCACACCGACCAACTGTCACAACATTCTTTCTGTACAACGACGTCAACCAGCAGAGCTAACCCAACAAAATGGATGAAAATAAATGTTTAGTATGAAACAAAGTATCTGCGAAATCAGTTAAGGAATTGTGCTGAGGATATTCTGTATTATAGCAACGAATCGTCTCAACTGAAGAAACGCTGCGTGCCAAAACGCTCTCTAGCGCCACAGCTAGGCGTTTACAGCAAGAGTGTCTAGCGGTTTCAGCTGGCTAAAAACACTTTGGTCGACACACGGCCTAAAGAAAATATTAAGCATTTCTTTCTTTCAATTAATTTTTTTTTTTTGCTAACGTAAATCAGAGAACAAATACAGACAAACAGTAGAACAATGAACAATACCTACTTTACAGTCCAGAAAATATACTCAGTACAAACAATAAACCGTCTATATCTTACAATAAACGACTAGTACGGTTAACAATACATATTTACAATACAGACACACACGTCTGTCTATCATGCTGCTATGGTTTTCCATACTACCTCCATACTAGTTTACCATATACGTCTTCCTTTAACTTTTATAATTGTGCAAATAAACAGAACCTAAACATCATCGACGTTAAACAGAGTGAGCTAAACGAGTGAGCATATACGGTTCTTACACTCGCTTCTTTTTCCTTGTTTTAGCTCTCATCTCCGGTTCACTTATGGTTTCCCAGCATCCCTCAAAGACTTCCTTGCTCTGTCCGTCCATTCGTTCATGTTCATGTTTGCTCGCCGAGGTTTTGCTTATTAATGTAATGTCCGCAGCAGACATGAAACCAACATTTTCGTCTCCATTTTTCGTTAGTGAACATAAACGTTTTTTAATTCTTATTTAGCTTTAATTTGTTTAGTTCTTTTTCTTTTAGAATTTTAACTTAAAATTCTAATTCTTTAAAGATTTTTTTCCTTCTTTTTTCTTGATGTATTTTTTTGTCCATATCATTAAAAGGTAGATCAAATTAATTCCGATAACTGTTAGTTGGTTTGACGAGTTAAGACTCTTAACATGATGGCTATGTTTATGCAACATAATCATACTTGTTTGCTACTTACAATTAGTTTTGACTGAATAAATACTTCAGGCATAGTCAACAAGAGATCACCAGTTGACTAATGTCCTGAATGAACCCAGGCTCTGTCACATTGATCTCATATCTTAATATGAAGCATTAATATGAAGGAGTCAGAAGAGTCGGCGTCTAAGATGAGATTCAGTCTTATTTTGGGTTGGTCTCATTTCATTAGAATAGTAATTAGGACAGAGCTGGCACTGGATGAGTTGACCTGCAGAACGCAGATGTAGGACACGGACAGAAATAGACAAGACTTTCTCCTGATGTGCTTCGTCATGGTGTTCAGAACCAAAACACACTTTACAAACCACTGCTAATCCAGTCTGTGGGACTTTATGCACATACACTGCTAAATATTCATCAAAGTACAAGAAAATATATTGGGCAATAGGGTCAAAAAAATAATCTTCAAAAAATGATTCTGGCTCCACTGCACTCTAAAGAATTTTGGGTTGTTTTAAACCCAATGTTGGGTAAAATATGGACAAACCCAAACATTGGGTTAAAAATGTCATTTAAAAATCGAACCCAACGGCTGGGTTTGTCCATATTTGACCCAAAATTGGGTTAAAACAACCCAGCATTTTTTAGAGTCTGGCATTGATTTAAGGATGTTTAGATATTTGAACTGGAAAACCAGACAAAAAATACTGAGGAAGAAAATATTTTTATATTTTTTTATTTTATTAATTTAATTTAATTGATTGTATTAATTATCTTATAGATTTATATATATATATATAAAAAAGATTTGTATAGAAACGTGTAATAATAACATTCTAATAATACATTTTATTGACTTAAATATATTTTTACTCCAATTACATTTTTTAATAATAAAAGTCATGTAAATCTTTATCTGTGAATGCTGTCACTTTAATTAAGATACATTTAAATAGACTCTGAGATTTATCTGAGATGAAAACTGTATTTTTGAGAGATGCGAATCAGTCATAAATCATCTTTTTTTTTTTTTCATTCTTCCAGATAATTACTTCAAAGTGGAAGGAGCCAAAGACGCCTTAATATGTGGGAATGCAAGTGATGCTGGGTAAGTTTAATATGCCCGTGTATCTAATGTGCTTTGGCTGAATTGCGTAAGACACTCGAGGTTGTGGCACAATTAATTTACCGTGGTTTTTTACTTAATTAACCGTGGGTTGTTAATTAAGATGGTTAATTGGATGGTTAATTAGGTTGTTTTGTATCTTTCCGAATTCCTTCTGATGTTCATTTATGTTTATTTGGTGCTATAACTAGTAGTAAAGAGGAAGAGATGAAAGCCGTTAAAACAGCATATTCAGCATATATGATTGATGATGCGTACTATATATACTGGCGAACAAATGAACCCAGAATATGATTGTAAAATGCAAATTATGACTGTTTCCCATTGAAACACATTATAGAAAGTGCTTAACGTGCATTATTCACATTCTGGGGTCATCTTTACAATAAGATTCATTAGTTAACATGCATTAACTAACATGAACTAACATTGAGCTATACATGCTAGTTAACAGTGCATTAACTAATGTTAACAAACACAACTTTTGATTTTAATAATGTATTCGTAAATCTTAAAATTAATGCTAACTATAAATGCTAAACAAGTTCATTCTTAGCTCATGTAACAAATGTTAACTCATGAACCTTATTGTAAAGTGTTACCGCACTGTTAGGTGTATACTGAATTTAATGTTTTATTATCACTTTCAAGATTATGGTTCATCGAATTCCCGCTGTTTTAAGTGATTGAGATTTTTTTGAATCACAAGTGCCCAAAACTTGCAGTTCGTTCACATATCTTAGTTTTTCTTCTTTTGAGAGAAATGGTTTGTGGTTTGAAACAGATTGAAGATAGTTAACAGTGTGAAAACTATGGAATGATTGGTCTTCATTACTGTATTTCAAACGTGGCTCGGCCAATCAGGATTCAGGGGCGGGACTCTCCGTGTCCTAAAAGTGACATTAACACTTTTGAATGTCCAAACTAGATTTGGAGAAGTCAGCATGTGTGTAGCAGCTGCTATAAAAGGGCATAGCGGATCTAAGAGGCAGTCGGTGTAGAGTCTGACTAAAGTAAATATAGTGTGTGTGAAGTGTGTGAGTCAGCAGAACTGCATGTTCATGTACAGTCTGAGTCGTGGCCTTGATCAACTCACATTCAGACGCCAATCAAGAGGAAGGTGTTTAGTCAAATGAATATTATGTACAAAATCGAGTCGTCAGGAATACTGGTTAACGTAGTTTCTCATTTAGGATCATTATCATGTCTGCATAGTTTTGACTCTTTGAGATTTTGTGGAATGCAAGTAAAAAATTTCTGATGATTTTGATGTTCGCCGGTCAATTTGTCACGCAATTCCATGGTAAACTGCTAAATAAAATAAATTAAAAAATGCACAAAAAATTTAATTTTATAATTAAATCTGCACAGATTTAAAACAGTAAAAAAATTGTATGCATTTTTTAAGTCAGTTTCTCAACTACTCTTACATGGACTTTACATTTATGCATTTGGCAGATACTTTTATCCTCCAAAAAATGTACACTGTGTTGAAGGCGTACACTTCTACACAAGAATTTTTATTTCTCTAGGAATCGAACTCATGATTTTGGTGTTACTTCAGGAAAGCACACACACACACAAAAAAAAAATGCTAAATAAAACAAAATCTAAATAGTTGCAAAAAATACTGTTTATAATATTCATTTTTAAACAATTGGTTAAATAATATTTAAAAAAATAATTTGATCTCATGTTTATTTTTGCTGTAAGGTGTGAGAAGTTTGAATAATTAAAGGTTTACTGTTGTTTTAACCTGATTTTTTGTGAATTGTATTTAATCCATTTAAGGTCGATTACAAAGAAGCAGCAACTGAATTAAATTTAATTACATTTTGGAGTAGAAAGTCTGAAATAGTATTGTAAAACACTCCAATAATCTTTGTTTAAAGTACAACTTCGGAACATAATTGTCTTGTGTAATTAAAATGAAATGTATAAAGCAGGAATCTGTATAGAATAAATATAATATTCCCACTGATGGACACTTTGCTGTGACTAGAGGAATGCCAGCGCATGTGTGTGCTAGTTGTAAGTGTGTGTGTGAGAGTGTATGTCATCTGGCTGTACATTACCGCATTAAAGCGTCTTCTCTTGAGGGATGTGTACAGTATGTGCTCATGGTCATATCTCTACTTACATAAACTCGTCACGGGAACCTCGAGATCTCGATGATAATTCAGTCTCTGACACTTCATGCCTGTTTTTGAAGAAAACGAGCCTTTGTCTGATCAAAACTCAGCAATATTTCGGGTATCTGGGTTGATATTTGAAATTTTTAGCAAGTAAAAGGCATTTTAGTATAATTATACAAACGTCCACCTTCAGCTTGTGTCTTTGAGTATATGAAAGACATGCTGAGAGATATATGAAAGTATATGAAAGATCAGCTGCAAAATTCGATTTTTTTTCAAGTAAACATAATAATAACTTTGATATTGTCAGTATTATTTCAACTGGACTGAAGCAACTTTGGTTTACTTGATTATCTGAAAAAAGAAATTATCTGAATGTCTGAAATATGATCATCAGGCTTTTGTGGAAGGTTTATTAGTTCATCTGTCATGATAATTTGATAATAAACAAAGCATTTAGATATCATCTTACTATTATATTATTGGCAGAGACGACTAATATTTAAATGATTTTATCATGTAGTTATAAAGATCTCATTGATTTACAGAATTTCATCTTTTTGTTCATATAAATATCAGCATCTGCACCAAATTGCATATTTTTGCTCAGTTTTGGCCTGAGCTGTTTTTTCCTCCATATTCTCACTATATGAGCCATAAATCTGGACAAAATATAACACAAAACATAAAAGCATATGCAATTGTGTTTTGATTTAAAAAAAATGTTTTTTTTTTTAATTTAAAGGTTCAATAAACTATTCCATTTTTTTACTGTTATTTCATATGTCAGACTTTAAAGGGTTAAACACTACTAATAATAATGCTATATTAATATCACCTACAATATGGCAGATATATGGCACCAACAATAATAATAACACCAACTAACCATGAGCAATACATTTATTACTGTATTAGTAATGTTGAAATTAACATTAACAAAGATTAATAAATGTTGTATGTACAGTTCATTATTAGTCCATGCTAACTAATGTAGTTAACTAATGAACTTTATTGGGTAACACTTTACTTGAAGTTGTGTGCATAAGACAGACATGACACCTTCATAACCATGACATGACACATATGTCATGAATATGAAGTAGGGTTTATGCATGTTTATGACAACTGTCATTAAGTGTCATTCACTCAATTATGACATTTTGAACGCAAATATGACATTGTTTGAGATGTCTTTGTTATGACACCTTGACATAAACCAATACATCATAACCTGTCAGTGTCTTTGTCATGACAACTTGACTTTAAATGAAGTTAAACTGTCATGTGGTTGGGTTAGACATCGTCTGTCATGAGGGCATTATAACTGTGTCATTAATATTTTTCGTGACCTCAACTACAGTGGTACACTGTGAATTTGTCATTAAAAAGTTATAATGGCTTCATGACAGCCAATGTCAAAACCAACCACCTGACAGTTTAATGTAATGTTAACCAATAAAGCTAAGTGCTTTCTTAAAGGAGTAGTTCACTTTTAAAAAAACTTTTGCTGATAATTTACTCACCTCCATGTCATCCAAGATGTCCACGTCTTTCTTTCTTCAGTCGAAAAGAAATGAAGGTTTTTGATGAAAACATTCCAGGATTTTTCTCCATATAATGGACTTCATTGGGAGCCAAACGGTTCAAGGTCCAAATGACAGTTTCAGTGCAGCTTCAAAGGACTTTAAACGACACCAGACGATGAATAAGGGTCTTATCTAGGACCCTTCAAGTCATGACTCGAAAAAAAATTTGTTAATTTTGATGAACGAGTTCGAACAGGACAGTCACGAACGCGCATCACAGAACAGAGCAAGGCGAGCATTTGTGCTTATAAAACTTAAACTTTGTTATTTATTTTTGAAATGAGTGATGGTTTGGCTAGATAAGACCCTTATTCATCGTCTGGTGTCGTTTAAAGCCCTTTGAAGCTGCACTGAAACTGTCATTTGGACCTTGAACCGTTTGGGTCCCATTGAAGTCCATTATATGGAGAAAATCCTGGAATGTTTTCATCAAAAACCTCATTTCTTTTCGACTGAAGAAAGAAAGACGTGGACATCTTGGATGACATGGGGGTGAGTAAACTATCAGCAAAAGTTTTTTAAAAGTGAACTAATCCTTTAAGTTTGATCATTAATCTGCTATGTCATGTTTATGACAGTTTGTGTTGTCTTAGTAATGTCAAGTTGTCATGACAAAGACACTGACAGGTTATGATGTTTTGGTTTATGTCAAGGTGTCATAACAAAGACATCTCAAACAATGTCATATTTGCATTCAAAATGTCATAATTGAGTGAAAGACACTTAATGACAGTTATCATAAATATGCATAAAACCTCCTTCATATTCATAATATGTGTCATGTCATGATTATGAAGGTGTCATGTTAGTCTTATTGCAAAGTGTTACCATATGCTATAATGATAATAAAGTGAAAAATATGAATTGTTTTGTTCCATTTAACTTTGAAAGGAAGTAGTCAGCGAGAATAAAAATAAAAATAATAGCCAGACTTTAATGGACTTTAAAGTCATTATAAAGTCACTGAATCCCTCGGATGCTTCTAGGATTTCAGTCGTTCTGTGGGATTCGATGTTTCGAGACTATGGAAAGTTAGTCGTCTGTCACTCGTTCTCCAAGATTCAAATGGATAAAAGATGATCTTAAAAGCGAGTGCTAATCGATAACATGAGATCTGAAAGTCCAGAGCAGTGTTGCAGTGTAATATGAAGGATGTAATGGAAAGTGTGTGTTGTTGTGCTTGAGTTATTGGGCGGTGTGTGAAGGTCTCGCTGTCTAATGGGCCGTTGGTGTGAGTTATGACGAGCCTGTAGATGGTGATTGTAACATCTGGCTCAAGCCACAAACAGACAAAGGACAAACGCGTCTGTCTCCCGCAGTGATAAAGGCCTCAGACAAACGCGTGTCCAGCTCTGATAAAACAGCACAAGTGTTTGTCTAGTGTAATACAGGCCTGTTAAACACACGGAGCTTTACGAGTCAAAAACTGAAGCTTTATACAGGAGATTTATCAGCGTTCACAAGCTAGTTATTATAAAGAGTTGCAAAAATGCTTTTCTAACTTCAGTCCAGTCCAAATATCAAGCATTTCTTAAATCAAGATGCATTTACTAAAGTAGTAAAATAACTAAGATATTAAGTCTTGTTTTCTGGGAGAATTAATCAAACTCACTTCATTTTGATTAATTCTCCCAGAAAACAAGACTTAATATCTTAGTTATTTTACTACTTTAGTAAATGCATCTTGATTTAAGAAATGCTTGATATCTGGACTGGAAACAAGACAAAAATACTACGATTTGTTGCAGTGTAATCATTTACGAGAAGCATTTACTTGTAAAAATGATCTTATTACAGTAACCCTTTACCGCAAACCCCACATTTTAGCAAATGGGACATAAATGACATTCCCCAAAATAAAAAATGTGCTGCTTATAAGTCATTCTGAATAAACACATAACCAACATATGTTTAGAAAGCCAACACTTGAGAGTTTACCGTTCAAGACTCAGAATTAATGACTGTTATTAATATGGAGATATATAAGCTCTAACATAATAATATGTTTAAATGTATAAAAATTTAAATATACAACTTAAAGGGCACCTATTATGGCATTTAAAATGTTCCTAATGTTGTTCTGGGAGTCCCCAACAACAGTTTTACATGCATGCAATGACAAAAAACACTTTTATTGTCTTATAATATGCATTTATTTTTACCTGATTTGCTCACCGACTCCCTAATGATTCGTTTGACGACTCATTTGTCCAAACCCCTACTTTGCGTGACACTAATCGGCGGTGATTGGTCAGATGACCCAGTCAGTTATATTTTGCGTTAGCCCAAAGCTTAAACATATTGATAAAGCACTGCAGTACTACAATACGCTTCACATAATTTCACATATTTCAAAAAACAAAAAAAATGACATTGGAGATAGCAGCTGCTGAGCAACTCTCACTCTCTCACACACACACACACACACACACACACACACACACACACACACACACACACGCACGCACGCACGCACGCATGCACGCATGCACGCATGCACGCACGCACGCACGCACGCACGCACGCACGCACGCACACACACACACACACACACACACATAAAAGCAACAATTATTAATAGTACTTACAGGTTGTGATTCGGGGGAGGAAGCTGATCTAAATAAACTTGGTATTGAACTTTCCTAAATCAGCTGACTCGCGAATCCACACTTGAAAGCATTTGTGTTTGTGAAGCGATCGTCATTAAAATAACGCGAACACAGCTCAAGGTGGCTATACTTGTGTGGTATAGTTGTAAATATAAACTCTAGCCACTGAGTCTTCACATGCTTGTCCCTGGGCAGTGAAAAAAAAAGTTTGCTTTTGATTCGCACTTCAGAACAGAGTCTCGTCGACTAACACAGTCTCATCCCAAGAAGTCATATATTGACGTCTTGGGACGTCTTTTGACCATACGTCAATATCCGCCTTTTTAGGGTACCCTTAAACGTCGGTAAATGACGATCCTGGGACGTCATACAACTGACGCTTTACCTTTAACGTCAGTAGGTGACGGGGTAGGTTTAGGGGTAGGTTTAGGTCTGGGGTAGAGTTAGGATCCGATAACGTCATCTAACCGACGTTTAAGGGTACCCTAAAAAGGCGGATATTGACGTATGGTCAAAATACGTCCCAAGACGTCAGTATATGACTTCTTGGGATGAGACTGCGCTGCGTCGACATGATGTTGTCAGGTTTCTCTGTCTGCTCGGCGCGCGCACTGAGTGGGCGTGTCGAATTCAAATAACTTGTACAAGTGACGTACGAAAGTGCATCGTTCGTCTATCGATTCATATCAGCGACTCAGAGTCGACTCTTACTTTTGAGAGACAATAACTTTGTATACGGTGAACTTTCATATTTAAAACTTTGCAGGATGTTTTTGTTCACTTAGATCTATGTTACACACTACATGAAGGGCAATTTTCAAAATTCCATGATAGGTACCCTTTAAACTGAAGTCTGAAGCCACAAGTGTGTGTCATGCTTCATTTCAGATCTGTGGATGATACCTCTAAAACTATGAATTTTATAAAACATTTAAGATCATGTCAGGTGAGTGTTTAGAGAAGGCTGATAACATGCTAATCAAATATTTTATTGCTCTTTAAACACAAATTTTCAGTCTAATGTCTGGCGAGGAGAACAAACAAACAAAAACATATTATTGGGACTAAATACTAACAATATTTTAATAATTTTAAATTTTTTGGTACATATATCTAAAAATTCTTAAATCAAGATAGATTTTTTTGTTTTTTAAATTAATTGACTTTAAGCCTAAAACAAGAAGGGGAAAAATCATAACGTTTATTTAAAGGAAAGTAAGTTTAATTTTTGTGACCCCATTGGCGGTTATTTGTTATTGTTTTGAGCATAAAGTTGGTTCATTTTTATATTTTTTCCCCCCTCAAATTAACCTAAATTACTTGAGTTATAAAGAATGTTTAGATATTTGTACTGGAAAATAAGACAAAAATACTTAATAGAAAATGTGCAGCTGTTCAGGAAAGAAGACGTTACAAATGCAATTGATCCATGTGACAAATTTAAAGTATTGATTCAGTTTTTAAAGTAGTTAATCTACATAAACAATCTGAAGAAACTGAAACTATATAGTAGATACTACATTTGCTTTAAAACTTACGTATCTACCGTTCTGCATATAAATTTTTTTGGTATAAATGATATTCATTTTAGATAGTGAAGTGTCCATCATATGATCACTTCAGAGAGTATATATCATCTTTCTGTCTACTCTTTTATGAGTGCTGTGAATTTATACTATTGGACTCACAGATTGTTTTTTGCCTGCTATATAATAGGCATATTCAGACACAGATTTCCCAGTGCTTCCTATTAGAGCAAAGAGTTTGAACACAAACTGAAAACAACTGAGCGACTATCACATCATGGACAAATATAGTGATATATTATCTGATAATACAGCATTAGTTTCTATTGTTAGCAATGCAGAACTGATGTAAACGGTCTCAGTGTTATATAATATGCTCGGTGTCTGCTAATGCTGCATATCAATATTTAGTATCATGTAATGATTGACCTTCATCTTCACTCACAAACACTGGCCACTCAAACTTGGTTCAAACTCAAAACTCAATTTCTCGATTGAAATGTCGTCTTATATGACGTATTAATTATAGGGTGTTATATGTATTAAAACAAGAGTCTATTAATAAACTGTGATTAGGCTGTATTTTATCAGCACTACTGTATATTTGACCTTATGATAGTTGCTGAGAGGTCAGTCACATGGGGCTAAAGATTTACTCAATACAGCGCAGAAATATGCAACCAAATCTAACAGACCAACAGCTTAATGCTTTTTTTATGGGCAGATTTGTTAGTCGACAAAAACGTTAATTCGCAGCATCATCTGCATCTCATTTTATTTATACCTCTCTCTCTCTCTCTCTCTCTCTCTCTCTCTGGTATATATATATACACTGCAAAAAATGCTTTTCTTAATTAGTATTTTTGTTTTGTTTCCAGTCCAAATATCAAAAAATCCTTAAATCAATAAGCATTTACTAGATGAGTAAAATGACATAAACTGTTTTCCGGGGGAATTAATCAAAATTAAGTTTAAATGCTTAATTATCTGTCAATGGGTGAGAAAAAGAATGTTAATTCAAACATATAATATTTTTCTCACCCCATTGGCAGATAATTTTGCTTTTTTAAAGCATCAACTCACTTAATTTTTATTCATTTCCCCAGAAAACAAGACTTAATATCTTACGTCATTTTACTACTTTAGTAAATGCATCTTGATTTAAGAAATGTTTGATATTTGCACTGGAAACAAGACAAAAATACTGAGTAAGAAAAGCATTTTTTGCAGTATATTTAGTTTATTGTAGTGTATATAATATATAATTTTTTTTAAATATATATATATTAATAATTAATACACATATGGCCTATATCCACTAACGTTTGAGAGAAGCACATGTGTTTTTGCTCTGAAAGAGACGCTCTTGTTATCAATATGATTAATATCTCCATGTGTAAGCCGTACAGCACATGGCTTTATTCGAAGCTGCTGTTCTTCATGTCAGTGAGTTTGTTTCTCTTGTTCGTTTATTTCCCTCGGGGATCAATTAAGTCAATTAATCCAGCGGTCTTATTTTAGCCATTGTTAGTGTGCAGCACAGCTCTCTGGTCACCTTGTGAACCTGGATGGAAACCTGAGTTGAAGGCTGACGGCGTTTTAAAAGCTTCACCTCGTCTCACCTCGTCTCTCTCGCGTGTGTGAGAGTGTGTGTGGGAGAGTGTGTGTGTTCTTCCCTCGCTCTCTCTGACGATCACACTGTGAGAAGAGGACTGGGTTTCGGATGCACAATCTGTCGAAAGAAAATTTGAGAAAAACAGGGAATTTTCTTAGTTGGTCCTGGTATCTGGTAAGAGCGGGATGATATTGCAAAAAAACATCAATATTTTCAGCCTTATGACAATATTCAATATATATGTATTTCATGATGCTCTTAAAATGCACTTTTTTTGTCAACTATTAACATTTACAGTGTCTCTAGGAAGTTTAACAGCCAAATAAGAAGCACATTCAAATCATTTTGATATTACTAATTTTGCTATTATATTTCCAACAATATCATCATGAAAAAAATCATGTGTAATTTTTACATCATTATAGTTTATGGTCACATAGAGAAGATCAAACAACTAAAAATAATAATAATAATAATAATAAATTATATAATATTATATACTATAATATTATAATATAAATGAAATATATATATTAAATAAATATATATTATATATAATATATAATATATATATATATATATATATATATATTATATAATACTATATATTATAATATTAATCATAATATATTATAATATAATGAAATATATTTGAAGAAAATGTACACACTCACATTTTTATTTCTTTATTTATTGTTTATATAAAAAACATCTCCAGATATCGCCCAATCCACAATAAGTAATTTAAATCAGAAACCAGTTTATTTAGAGATGATCATCATGTCAAATCTATTCCAAAAGTCCAACTGTGGCTTTTTTTCTCCTGGCATCAACCAATCACAAGCCCTGATCATCTATATAACTTTTCCTGAACATCTCAGCATCATCTTTATACAATAAAGCATCAGTGTCTCGTCATCCGAGCTCTCTTTGTCTCTTTGTTACTGTATTCTGTTATAGTGATATACGTGTCCGTGTCAATCCGGTTGATCAGATCCACCACATGATCCCGGCAGAAGCATTCAGAGATCAGACTCCCAAAGGAAGTAACCTTGAGTACATCTTGGCTCATAACACAACATAACAGTTATTCAAACAGGGCAGTGATACAGAAACAACACACAGGTCTTTATATTGGTTTACACACACGGCACCAACAGAAATTCCCAAAGTCCATCGGCCCGGCCACGTCTTTCTCGGGACCCTAACAGGGCAGAGGGACTCTCTAGCGCCCGAAATAGACCATGTTAAAATGCTTTGTGTCCCGGCAATGCAATCCCAGCTGCCAGTGTGCTGAGAGGGGCTTCTCTGACAAATTCTCCAAGTGACTCTGTGCTGGAACTCAGTGACAGCAGCAGAACCACTACAACAATATAGATGATCAGTGATGGAGTGATTACAGTAATATAGATGATCAGTGACGGAGTGATTACAGTAATATAGATGATCAGTGACGGAGTGATTACAGTAATATAGATGATCAGTGATGGAGCGATTACAGTAATATATATGATCAGTGATGGAGCGATAACAGCAATATAGATGATCAGTGATGGAGTCGATTACAGTAATATAGATGATCAGTGATGGAGCGATAACAGCAATATAGATGATCAGTGATGGAGCGATTACAGCAATATAGATGATCAGTGATGGAGTGATTACAGCAATATAGATGATCAGTGATGGAGTGATTACAGTAATATAGATGATCAGTGATGGAGCGATTACAGTTAGATAGATGATCAGTGATGAGCGATTACAGTAATATAGATGATCAGTGATGGAGCGATTACAGTAATATAGATGATCAGTGATGGAGAGATTACAGTAATATAGATGATCAGTGATGGAGAGATTACAGTAATATAGATGATCAGTGATGGAGCGATTACAGTAATATAGATGATCAGTGATGGAGCGATTTCAGTAATATAGATGATCAGTGATGGAGCGATTACAGTAATATAGATGATCAGTGATGGAGCGATTACAGTAATATAGATGATCAGTGATGGAGCGATTACAGTAATATAGATGATCAGTGATGGAGCGATTACAGTAATATAGATATCAGTGATGGAGCGATTACAGTAATATAGATATCAGTGATGGAGGGATTACAGTAATGATAGATGACACGTTTTGAATATGATGGAGGATTACAGTAATATAGATGATCAGTGATGGAGCATTACAGTAATATAGATGATCAGTGATGGAGCGATTACAGTAATATAGATGATCATGTGGAGAGATTACGTAATATAATGATCATGATGGAGATTACAGTAATATAGATGATCAGTGATGGAGCGATTACAGTAATATATGTGATCAGTAATGGATGGGCATTACAGTAATATAGATGATCAGTGATGGAGCTATTACAGTAATATAGATGATCAGTGATGGAGCGATTACAGTAATATAGATGATCAGTGATGGAGCGATTACAGTAATATAGATGATCAGTGATGGAGCGATTACAGTAATATAGATGATCAGTGATGGAGCGATTACAATAATATAGATGATTAGTGATGAGCGATTACAGTAATATAGATGATCAGTGATGGAGAGATTACAGTAATATAGATGATCAGTGATGGAGCGATTACAGTAATATAGATGATCAGTGATGGAGGATTACAGTAATATAGATGATCAGTGAGGAGCGATTACAGTAATATAGATGATCAGTGATGGAGCGATTACAGTAATATAGATGATCAGTGATGGAGCGATTACAGTAATATAGATGATCAGTGATGGAGCGATTACATCAATATAGATGATCAGTGATGGAGCGATTACAGTAATATAGATGATCAGTGATGGAGCGATTACAGTAATATAGATGATCAGTGATGGAGCGATTACAGTAATATATGATGATCCGTGATGGAGCGATTACAGTAATATAGATGATCAAGTGATGGAGCGATTACATATATGATGATCAGTGATGGAGCTATTACAGTAATATAGATGATCAGTGATGGAGCGATTACAGTAATATAAATGATCAGTGATGGAGCGATTACAGTAATATAGATGATCAGTGATGGAGGATTACAATAATATAGATGATCAGTGATGAAGCCGATTACAGTAATATAGATGATCAGTGATGGAGCGATTACAATAATAAGATGTCAGTGAGGAGCGATTACAGTAATATAGATAAATCAGTGATGGAGCGATTACAGTAATATATATGATCAGTGATGGAGCGATTAACAGCAATATAGATGATCAGTGATGGAGTCGATTACAGTAATATAGATGATCAGTGATGGAGCGATTACAGTAATATAGATGATCAGTGATGGAGCGATTACAGTAATATAGATGATCAGTGATGGAGGATTACAGTAATATAGATGATCAGTGATGGAGCGATTACAGTAATATAGATGATCAGTGATGGAGCGATTACATAATATAGATGATCAGTGATGGAGCGATTACAGTAATATAGATGATCAGTGATGGAGCGATTACAGTAATATAGAATGATCAGTGATGGAGCGATTACAGTAATATAGATGATCAGTGATGGAGCGATTACAGTAATATAGATGATCAGTGATGGAGGATTACAGTAATATAGATGATCAGTGATGGAGCGATTACAGTAATATAGATGATCAGTGATGGAGTGATTACAGTAATATAGATGATCAGTGATGGAGTGATTAACAGTAATATAGGAATGATCAGTGATGGAGCGATTACAGTAATATAGATGTCAGTGAGGAGCGATTACAGTAATATAGATGAATCAGTGATGGAGCGATTACAGTAATATATAGATGATCAGTGATGGAGCGATTACAGTAATATAGATGATCAGTGATGGAGCGATTACAGTAATATAGATGATCAGTGATGGAGCGATTACAGTAATATAGATGATCAGTGATGGAGATACAGTAATATAGATGACATGATGGAGAGATTACAGTAATATAGATGATCAGTGATGGAGCGATTACAGTAATATAGATGATCAGTGATGGAGCGATTACAGTAATATAGATGATCAGTGATGGAGCGATTACAGTAATATAATATGATCAGTGATGGAGCGATTACAGTAATATAGATGATCAGTGATGAGCGATTACAGTAATATAGATGATCAGTGATGGAGCGATTACAGTAATATAGATGATCAGTGATGGAGCGATTACAGTAATATAGATGATCAGTGATGGAGCGATTACATAATATAGATGATCAGTGATGGAGCGATTACAGTAATATAGATGATCAGTGATGGAGGATTACAGTAATATAGATGATCAGTGATGGAGCGATTACAGTAATATAGATGATCAGTGAGGGAAAGATTACAGTAAAAGATGATCAGTGAGAGCGATTAAGTAATAGATGATCAGTGATGGAGCGATTCAGTAATTAGATATCAGTGTAGCGATTACAGTAATATAGATGATCAGTGATGGAGCGATTACATAATATAGATGATCAGTGATGGAGCGATTACATAATATAGATGATCAGTGATGGAGCGATTACAGTAATATAGATGATCAGTGATGGGCAATTACAGTAATATATATGATCCGTGATGGAGCGATTACAGTAATATAGATGATAAGTGATGGAGCGATATAGATGATCATGATGGAGCTATTACAGTAATATAAGATGATCATGATGGAGCGATTACAGTAATATAGATGATCAGTGATGGAGCGATTACAGTAATATAGATGATCAGTGATGGAGTGATTACAATAAATAGATGATCAGTGATGAAGCGATTACAGTAATATAGATGATCAGTGATGAAGCGATTACAGTAATATAGATGATCAGTGAGGAGCGATTACAGTAATATAGATGATCAGTGATGAAGCTATTACAGTAATATAGATGATCAGTGATGGAGCGATTACAGTAATATAGATGATCAGTGATGGAGTCGATTACAGTAATATAGATGATCAGTGATGGAGTCAATTACAGTAATATAGAGATGATCAGTGACGGAGCGATTACAGTAATATAGATGATCAGTGATGAAGCCGATTACAGTAATATAGATGATCAGTGATGGAGTCGATTACAGTAATATAGATGATCAGTGATGGAGCGATTACAGTAATATAGATGATCAGTGATGGAGTGATTACAATAATATAGATGATCAGTGATGAAGCCGATTACAGTAATATAGATGATCAGTGATGAAGCTATTACAGTAATATAGATGATCAGTGATGGAGTCGATTACAGTAATATAGATGATCAGTGATGAAGCTATTACAGTAATATAGATGAACAACAAGAACAAGAACAAGAAACGAACAAGAAAAGAAGTATTGGCATCTTGCACAATGTTGGTTTTCAAGTAAATTGATCTTTTTTAAGGATGTTTAGATAGTTATACAAGAAAACTAGACAAAAAAAAAATACTGATTAGATTAGTTATTTCCATTGAATGAATATTAATAAACCTTTTATTTTATTGTCAATAAAAACTATATAATCAATAACAAAAAAAATGGAACTCTCATTTATTCCTTTATTTCTCTTTGGAAAACAAGACACAAATCCTGATTAAATGTTGATTTTAAAACTACAATAAAATAATAATGATCAAATATTGACCAAAATCCTGATTAAATGTTGATTTTAAAACTACAATAAAATAATAATGATAAATATTGACAAAAACACTGATTAAATGTTGATTTTAAAACCATATGAATGTGTGTTGTTTTTTAAAACCACAATGAATTAATATTTACTTAATACTATTTTTTTTTGATAACTGAAACTCTTTCTTCTGATGAAGTTTGCTGTAAGTAGTAGTGTGTGTCGGACAGCACGTTCTGGCAGTGTGTGCCACACGGGAAAGGAAGCCGCGGTTGATATCAGTGTGTCTGGGGTTCGAGGGCCCCCGTCCAAAGCGAAATGAAGTGGGGCCCGTCCATTAGCACGTCCTTCAGGGACACGGCGAGGTGTGTGAGTGCGATAGCGCCCGTCACCCGCACCCTCACACTTCCAGCATGCCAGTCTCTGAGAGCCAGGCGCCGCCTGCCCGGAGGGAACGAGACGGGTACAAGACGGGCACAGACTCAAACACTGGCGCCACTGGCCTCTCTCTACTACTGCATATGAATATTAGCCATACACACAGAGAACGCTCACCTTCGGTGCCTATGTTAGAAAACTAATAAATATATTTTGTTAGTTCGTTTTTGTAAATTTGTGAGAGCTATTTTTGTTCAATTTTGAGGTATTTCTTTTAGTTTTTTATTATTTATATATTTATTTTTCTAATACAGAAGAGACATTGTTTCTATCATTATTTCATTCATTATTTTTGAAACCTGTCATAATAAAACATGTTGAGTAACCTCTGAGAAGCCTATCTGAATTTGTGTCGTGTAATAGACTATAATTAAGGCTGAAATGAATAAGGCATCTTTGAGTAAACTTCGAGTATTATTTGAGTATCTGTTTGTCGGGCCGACTGTCCTGTTTTTGGTAATCAAAATATGTTCACCCTAAAGACATCACATGTTAAAGACATCACGTCTCAGCTTGAGTTTATAGTCGAGTCTCCTTCATTTATACAGTGCTTTTAACAATATAGATTGTTTCAAAGCAGCTGTACAGTGATGATATGAAATTAAAGTGTAATGTGGTCTTGATTCTTTGAAATGTTGATGTAATATATTAGTATACAGTGAATATGCTGCATGATTGAGTAACTCTCCAGGTAGCAGTTGACAAAAGCTTTGATTTTTAATGGTTTCTAAGGCATTTTATTTGTTATATCTTCCACATTTCTTTACATCCAGCTGGCTCTCTTTCTTCCTCTCACTGAATTCATGAAAAATCCCCCATGTGGGGATATAACTACAGGAAATCTAATGCCAATGGTTAAACATTCATATTTTGAAAAGGCATGCAATGTGCATTGCCCTTGTAAATAATGGGACATTTAGGCTTCAAGTTTAACACTTTTTTAAAAAATTTGATTTCTTTTTATATTGGTAGTTGATCACTTTATTTAAATTTTGCAACTCATAAAAAAAACGGTTAAATTTGAAGCCTAAAAGTCCCATTATTTACAAGGGCAATGCACATTTTATGCCTTTTCAAAATATTAATTAATTATTTTATTTTATATTTGGATTATCTTTTATCTTTTATTTGGACTGGGGTTGCAAATTAGAAACCTTTTATGCAACACATCTACACATATTGTTATGGCTTTGACTGTGATAATTATGTAATAATGTGCGCTGCATTGTCCCTGACAAATAAACGAATAATATATATATTTTTTTAAAGTAACAGAGATTGTTTTGGCTTTACAGCAGCTCTAGAATAAAGTTATTCTACAATTACTTTATTACTACTATTCGACAATTTTTGAAAAACGATATTATCTTTGTTTAAACTTCAAAAACGTGAATCTGTGAAAACGGTGACGGCGTGCACATGCATATTACATGTTTAGTCTATAGATATGCGCGTCTGAATATATATGTGCGCAGGCGTGTAGTCTTTCTTTACAAATTGACCTCGCCGAATTACTTGTCTGAACTGCATATAGCAGAAATAACCCTGATGAAGTAATTATAAACAATTTGATGCAATTAAAGATGACCTGTTACGCTTTTCAGTGTCAGTGTTTCTGAACTCCTGAAACGCCTCCATTGTATCTCGAGTTTCTTCGGGAACGAACACGTCACAATATTTCTCATTATAATAATTAATACGCAGAATAAAGGGGCGGGGCCTGGGTGAGTTAGTTAGTAGTGTGTTAAACTGGCGGTTATGGAAAGGGGGGGACTTCCACAAACACACTCGAAGCTCTCGACCAATCACAACACACTGATCCAGCCGACCAATCAGAGAACAGTGTGCTTTTCAGGAGGAGGGGCTTCATAGAGACAGGAAGTAAACAGAGCGTTACTGACAGACTGGGAAGAGAGGAGCCGCAACAATGGAGAATATGAGGAAAATAATCAACATTCAAGCAGGAAAACCTGTTCTAGTAGAGACTAAACAACATCACTTTGAAACATGGGCTCTTTAAGAATTTGTTATTTCTATTTTCTGCAGCAAATGTCCAGATGGTTTTGAATGTATGAAGACTGGACGAAACCCAAACTACGGCTACACCAGCTTTGACACCTTTGGATGGGCTTTCCTCTCCCTTTTCAGACTCATGACACAAGATTACTGGGAAAACCTCTATCATCATGTCAGTATTCTTCCTTTTCTTTCTCATTACGTGACATTCAGACATCAACTGAATGCGGTTTAATGTACAGGTTGTTCAACATCTGCCATAAGTTCCTGTTTTTTCCTCTAATTTACTTAAAGCAATTGAGATGCATTTACACTACCTTTCAAATGTATTGAAAATATATTTTATTTAAGGATGCATTCAATTGATCAAAAGACAGTAAAAACATTTATAATGGTTATAATGCTGTTTTATTCTGTTAAAGAATCCTGAAAAATAAAATGTATCAGTTTCCATAAAAATATGAACTGTTTTCAACATTGATAATAATCATAAATGTTTCTTGAGCATCAACTGAAGGATCATGTGACACTGAAGACTGGAGTAATGATGCTGAAAATACAGCTTTGATCACAGGAATAAATTACACTTTAACATATATTGCAGTAAAACATTTTTCTTTTAACTTGTAATAATATTTAAAAAAATGCATGTTTTACTATATTTTTAATCAAATAAATGCAGCCTTGGTGAGCAGAGGAGACTCTTTCAAAAACATTTAAAACGTTTGAACGGTAGTGAATATGTAAATATATATACTCATTTTGACATCAAAAATCTTATAAACCACACATTTTTTTATGGTAATGTATGAAGAAATTAATTATTGATCTATTTTCCTCCATTCACTTTTAGCAGATTTTGTTAACTTTTGGCAGATTATCTCAAAATGATTGATTTATCACCCTGACCAATGCATGCAATTATAATCTTGTGAAAAGATATTGCACATCTCCAACAACAAATGATAAAGCAATTTGCGAATTATTGCAATTCGATGGCATTTGTGTGATGCACAGACTCTGCGCTCGGCGGGGAAAGCGTACATGGTGTTTTTTGTGGTGGTGATCTTCCTGGGCTCCTTCTACCTGGTGAATCTGATCCTGGCTGTGGTGGCCATGGCGTACGAGGAGCAGAACCAGGCCACCATCGCAGAAGCCCTGCAGAAAGAGCAGGAGTTTCAGCTCGCCATGGAACAGCTGAAGAAGGAACAGCAGGTACGTCAGGTCACCATTCAAATCAGCTGTGCATTTCTCCGTTCACATCCCTAACAAGGCTTCATGAGATGATGGAATGCTAATCATTAATTAAAGAAATAGTTCACTTTAAAAAAAATTTTGCTGATAATTTACTCACCCCCATGTCATCCAAGATGTCCATGTCTTTCTTTCTTCAGTGGAAAAGAAATGAAGGTTTTTGATGAAAACATTCCAGGATTTTTCTCCATATAATGGACTTCAATGGGACCCAAACGGTTCAAGGTCCAAATGCCAGTTTCAGTGCAGCTTCAAAGGGCTTTAAACGACACCAGACGATGAATAAGGGTCTTATCTAGACAAACCATCACTCATTTCAAAAATAAATAAAACAGTTTATTATAAGCACAAATGCTCACCTTGCTCTGTTCTGTGATGCGCGTTCATGTGACAGCATGGGCGAACACTAAAAAAACACTTTTATTGTGAATGCCACAAATTGTTTGTAGAAGAATATCTACTTTATCCAGTGCTGTTTGTTCTTTGTGCTCTTTAAGTGTCTTGATACTGTCTGTTTGTTTTACAGACTGAGAATTCAATTAAAATTCAAACAAATATGAATCGATTTAGATCGAGCATCAAGGCGAGCATTTGTGCTTATAAAACTTAAACTGTTTTATTTATTTTTGAAATGAGCGATGGTTTGGCTAGATAAGACCCTTATTCATCGTCTGGTGTCGTTTAAAGCCCTTTGAAGCTGCACTGAAACTGTCATTTGGACCTTGAACCGTTTGGGTCCCATTGAAGTCCATTATATGGAGAAAAATCCTGGAATGTTCTCATCAAAAACCTTAATTTCTTTTCCACTGAAGAAAGAAAGACATGGACATCTTGGATGACATGGGGGTGAGTAAATTATCAGCAAAAGCTTTTTTTAAAGTGAACTAATCCTTTAAATAACATTCGAATAAATAAATGGGGCTGCACAAGCAATCGAAATAAATCTGAAATCCTGATATCACTTCCCAAGTGTAACTTGTAGTGTAAAATGAAAATTTGATTATAGTATTATCACATTAATTTTCATTTTACGTTAAGATTTTACTTTACTACTGTATTGCATTTCTGTCTACATGATTAGAAGTGAGACTACTTCTACAACTACTAATGTTAATAATAAAAATTAATAATCTTATTAAATTTGATTTAAGACATTTCGGTTAAATTTGAAATTCCTGAAACCTCCAAAAATGTAAAGAGTTCACTTTTAAGTCCAGCAATAAAGTGAAATGTTATCATATCACAGTTCAAATTGCAATATGACAGAATAATTGCAAAATATAATCTGCAGCCCTTTTTTTATTTAAAAAACACTTAATAAATAAAGACTAAATATTGTATCTGTTTACTTGCATGGCATGTGATCATCAACCAACATCAGAGAAACGTGAGCATGAGAATGTTTTTAAATTATTAAAATATTTATGTATATGTTTTACGTCTAATGCTGGGTTCAGACTACACAATGTTTTTGTCTGTTACGATAATCAGAAAATGCTATTTTGACTCCTACATTTCGACTTGCGACTAACTTTTGTAAACAAGAGCGTAAACAAACAATGGCTGTGTTTTGTACTAATATATTGAGTTATTTTTTTCGATGCTTATTGCGCTTAAAAAGTCAAATACACACAAAATAATGTCAAAATGCCGGTCTTGGCGAGTATTCACATAAACACAAGCCAAGTTTCCATCCACTTGTCAATGGAATTATCTGAAGTTCGGTATAAAAAACTCATGTGAATAAAGCTGATGAAAGTGTGTTTCCATCAAACGGCTTTAAAGCGAATAAAAACCTGTGTGTAATGACGTCACATGCTGTTTTGCCATCAAATTGGTATATTAAATTGATTTGAGACATTTTAAGGTGTTTCCATTCATTTTTGCACAACATTCAAGACAACATTTGCAAACAAAGTTTTGCTAGACAAAATGGATCGCGCCGTAATAACGTTTCCATCAGCGTTTATCGCATAAGCTGTATATCCATCAAGATAAAATCCCATGAGACCGAACGCATTTGAGGCGATATTCATGAAATTCAATCGAATTTTACTGTTTCCATAAGACATTTTTCATTCGATATCACTTAATGCGGATAAAAACGTGTGGACATAAACAGTTATGCTTTAAGTAAATGTAAACAGGTGAGAACGAAAACGCATGTGTATCAGTATATTGGGTCCGTGCATCAGGTCTTAAAGTGACAGCAGCCTAATAAACCTGCTGTCAAATTATGAGATAATATTTAAAATATCTATATTGCAGTTGTCGACGCCATATAGTATCGATGTGAAAAGTGAGTGGCTAGTAAGTTTAGAAAACCACTAGCCGCAAAAAAGTGAATGACGACACCCTACTGTACGTCAAACGGATCGTGCACATTTTTGGAGTGGTATCGTGTAGTCTGAACCTGGCATAAGGGGTTCGGCTGACCAACAAGTTTGCGAATCCTTGATTTAAGCAATAATAAATGAATGCTATATTCATATATAGCTCATATATAGGCTATAGCAACAGCTTTGTGTCCGGTGACTCTCAGGTTGCTCAGAAAGCACAAGAAACCGAGTCCATCTTGACCGCTGACGTGTCGCCGTTCTCCTCGCAAGGCAAAGGCAATCTGGACCGGAGGAAAAGCTCGAGGCCGATGTCCGAAGGGATGACGGGCGACGACAAATCAGCCAAGCTGGACACTATAGAGGGCATGAAGGTGGATATATAATAAGAGTTCAAAACAACAAAATTTGTGATTTGATAATGTACAGGTTGTTCAACATCTGCCATAAGTTCCTGTTTTTTCCTCTAATTTACTCAAAGCAATTGAGATGCATTTACACTACCTTTCAAAAATATTGAAAAATATATATATATATTTTTTATTTAAGGATGCATTAAATTGATCAAAAGGCAGTAAAGACATTTATAATGGTAACAAACGATTTCAAATAAATGTTGTTTTATTCTATTAAAGAATCAAATCATCATTATAGTGATTTCTGAAGGATCATGTGACACTGGAGTAATGATGCTGAAAATTCAGCTTTGATCACAGGAATAAATTACACATTGCATTTCTTTTTATTTGTAATAATATTTCAAAAAAAATTATGTTTTACTATATTTTTAATCAAATAAGTGCAGAGGAGACTCTTTCAAAAACATTACAAACTTTTGACCGGTAGTGAATATGTAAATATATATATATACTCATTTTGCCATTAACAATCTTATAAACCACAATCTTCTGCATGGTAATATATGAAGAAATCCACACAAAACATTCAAATTATGTCACCATCATGTTGCTTTCGTCTGTGAAAAAAACTCTGATTTCCTTCCTTCCTTCCTTCCTTCCTTCCTTCCTTCCTTCCTTCCTTCCTTCCTTCCTTCCTTCCTTCCTTCCTTCCTTCCTTCCTTCCTTCCTTCCTTCCTTCCCTTCCTTCCTTCATTTCTTCATTTCTTCATTTCTTCATTCCTTCCCCTTCCTTCTCCTTCCTTCCTTCATTTCTCTTCTTCCTTCCCCTTTCTTCTCCTTCCTTCCTTCCTTCCTTCCTTCCTTCCTTCCTTCCTTCCTTCCTTCCTTCCTTCCTTCCTTCCTTCCTTCCTTCCTTCCTTCCTTCCTTTCATTTCTTTCTTTCTTTCTCTTCCTTCCTTCCTTCCTCCTTCCTTCCTTCCTTCCTTCCTTCCTTCCTTCATTCATTCTTCCCTTCCTTCCTTCCTTCCTTCCTTCCTTCCTTCCTTCCTTCCTTCATTTTCTTTCTTTATTTTCCTTCCTTCCTTCCTTCATTCTTTCTCTTCCTTCCTTTCTTCCTCCCTTCCTTCATTTTCCTCTCTTCCTTCCTTCCTTCCTTCCTTCCTTCCTTCCTTCCTTCCTTCCTTCCTTCCTTCCTTCCTTCCTTCCTTCCTTCCTTCCTTCCTTCCTTCCTTCCTTCCTTCCTTCCTTCCTCCCTTCCTTCCTTCCTTCCTTCTAGCAAACACATTCTCTGCTGGTCCGCACTTTATCGCTGAGGGCCAGACGGGAGAGTCAGGTCAGCATCTTCAACTTCCGGCCGCCGAACAAAGACTCAGAGGTGGATTTCGCCGACGACGAGTTCAGCAATCACGGAGATTCGGACAGTCGAGGCGGTTCACTAGCGCTTCCCTGGAGCCGGAGACGCACCAGCGCTCAAAGCACATGCAGTCACAGCTCCCAGTTCTTCTTCCCAAGCCTCAACATCAACGGAAAACTCTTCGTGGCCATGGACCAGAACGGGGTCTCAGGCCAGGGGCCGCTGTCTCCTCTGCAACTGCCCACCTGCACTATGGAGAAGGTCAAAGAGGAAAGCGTAAGTGACTTTAAGCTTCTAATCAAAATGAGCAGGGTGCAATCCCATAAATTGGAAACGGCATGATTGATTTGTAATGAAGCACATGGATCTATAGATCAAGTACCACTGCTGATATCTTCTTGTTGAGAAATGAGTCAATCTTGGGAAGAAATTAAAACACGGGAAAAAAATCACTTGGAAATTGCTAGTCACTAAAAATGACTAGCGCATAACACGTTGAAATGTTTTTTTGTGATCAACTCCTTATTGTCTTTAGAAATAAAATAACATCCACTCAAACAAACAGACAGGAAAGGAGGAGCAACAGACATATTATCAATAATTTAACAATATGAAAGGAGGAGAAGAAGAAAAAAAATCTTTATATAGTCATTCCTTTATATAGTCCAATATGTTGGGAGAAAAGCATTGCCATGTATCAGTGGTTAAATGTTGCATTTTTGAAGTAGAATGACTTTATTTTACTTTTAAAAAAAAACTTTTCACAGTGTAGTAAGAAGTTTGACTGATACTTCTTTTCACATTTCTACATAATTTGTCAGATAAATGGTTAATTTGTAATAATAATAATAATAATAGTTACATTCTTTAAATTGCATATGTTTTATCGCTATGGCCTAGTGATTATTTCATTATCATTGTGCTAAAATATCAAATATATGATAATGCTTTTACTCTCACTAAGGCAATATCTTTTTGATCAAAAATACAATAAAAACAGTAGAAATAGTGAAATATTCCAATTTAAAATAACAGTTTTCTGTGTGAATATATAGTAAAGTGTAATTTATTCCTGTGAGGAAAGCTGAATTTTCATTATCATTACTCCAGTCTTCAGTGTCACATGATCCTTCAGAAATCACTATAATGCTCAAGAAACATTTATGATTATTAGCAATGTTGAAAGATGGAAACGTGATACATTTTATTTTTCAGGATTCTTTGATGAATGGAAAGTTAAAAAAATCTATTTATTTCAACCCAGGGATAAACATGTTAAAAAAAATACTTAAAATGTTTTCTTACTTAAATATCTGTCTTAAATGAATGGAATAATTCTAATACAAAGACTGAGGTTATTTTAATTTAATAACTCACACAGACCATATGGATTTTTTTGTTGTTGTCTAGACGTTTTGCATTATCAGCTATTAAGCCGAATGTAGCAGTAATCTGATGATGTTAACAGTACAGAAGTTATCAAGAATATAGCATGGAGTGAATCTGACAAAAAAAGACCTTTACAGGTTATATTTCACACTAGAATGTAAAGATAAAATTAAGAGAATATATATTTGAAGCTTTGTGTTGCATGATGACATTATGTGCATGATGTAACATTTAAATAAAAGTAAAAATAGGCTGCATTTTTTAATAATTTCTATTTTTCTTTTAATTTTTGGGTGAAATGTTTAGCAGCTAATAGCTGAAGCAGCTCAGATTATTAAAAATTAATTAATTAATACGTTTATATTGAGATTTCATGACATGACATTATGTTGTTGTGACATAATATTGAATAAGGTAATGTCAATATTATTGCTATCATAATAAAAATAATCATAATTATTAAAACTTCAAAATGCATCATCTTTTTATTGCTATTGTCTAATGATTAATTGCTTATAGTTGTGCTAAAATATAGAAATAAATTGAAATCAACTCTATATTTAAATATTCACTACAACTCAAAACTTAGGACTTGGTTCATTTTTAATGTCTTAGCAAGACATTTCTTTTAAAAGACATTTTAACGATGACATCTGCTCACCAACTTTGCATTTATTTGATCAAAAAATACAGTAGAATACAGCATAAATTCAGTAAAAACAGTAATATTTTGACAATGAAAAATAGCACTTTGCTTTCCCTTTAATCTCATTGCTGTCCAGGTGAAAAAAAGTTTAGATCTTTTTGATATATTATAAGCGTGTGGTCAAAATTCATAATTTTAAGCCAGTTGCATGAAACGGAAGTACAACGTCATGCCAAGAAATCTGAAATACTCAGAAAGGAGTCTGAGAACTGTCTGGACTGTGTGTTAGAGGCATGGAAACCCTGTTGTCTTGGCGATGTAGTCATGGTTACGTAGCAACAGATGTTGAATAAGAGTTCACAACACACACACACACACACACACACACACACACACACTCGCGCAGCGGTGTTTCCCACTCGTCTGAACAGCAGCAGTGGGCGTTATGGTGGGCCGATGTGAAGTTCTCCTGCGTCATTCCTTTGATTACCTGTGATCAAAAACACATTATATAATCAGAGGGTCATTGTTACAGTCAGACATCATGTCATTGTCTCAAAGGCCGCATATTAAAACAATTAAAACAGGCTCTTCCTGCAAATGTTTAGAAAACAAATGCATAAAAGCGTTTGACAAAAACGATCACATTTCCCAAAACACCCATTAACACTTAAGACACTTTCTGCTGAGGGTTAATGGCTGATGTTATTAGTCTTTTGTTTTGCACTGAACAGAATCGATTTTAAATGCCACTGAGTGTTGAAGATTAATGTGTGTGTTTAGCTAAGTAAAAGATGATATGTAAAATATAGTGTTTGGTGAGCCATATCTAGAGACCAGAATATCAGAGAGATTCAGGGTGGAGCTATCCAGAACACCCTAGCAACCACATAGTAGTGCCTGGAACCACATCACCCTACAAGCCAAAAGTCAAATATCAACGTAGCATCAGCAGCACTAGCACTCTCAATCTCCCACAACACTGTAGCAACGCCCTAGCAACACATGTTTAAAAGCACTAGCAACCAATTGAATTAAAATCATTCAGAACACTTAGCAACTCCATAGTAATGTCCATAAAATCATTCAGAACGGGTAGCAAGTGCACAGCAACACTAGCAATGCCTAATGGCAAAAACATAGCAACCCCCTAGCAACCACCCAGTTAAAACCACATAGCTGTTTGTCTAAAATCATTCTGAACACTTAGCAACTGCACATCCACACTAACATTATCAATGGCCCACAACACCGTAGTAACCACATAGCAACTCCCTAGCAACCACCCATACACCCCAGCAGCCACATGCTATTTGTCTAACATTGTTCAGAACACTTAGCAACTGCAAAGCAACACTAGCAGTGCCCTTAGAATCGCAACCACATAGCAACAACCCCTAGCAACCACCCAGTCACCCTAGAAACCACATAGCTGTTTGTCTAAAATCATTCAGAACACTTAGCAACTGCACAGCCACACTAGCAATCTCAATGTCCCACAACACCATAGTAGCCACGTAGCAACGCCCTAACAACCACCCAGTCATCCTAGAAACCACATAGCTGTTTGTCTACAATCGTTCAGAACACTTAGCAACTGCATAACAATGTGCTTAAAATCAT
Organism: Chrosomus eos; assembly: GCA_036326025.1. Lineage (NCBI taxonomy): Eukaryota > Metazoa > Chordata > Actinopteri > Cypriniformes > Leuciscidae > Chrosomus > Chrosomus eos. The sequence goes on from CM070840.1 coordinate 3,333,029, forward strand.
TCAGAACAGGTAGAAACTGTACAGAAACACTATGAATGTCCTTGCAATCACCCACAACAACGTAGCAACCACATAGCAACACCTAGCAAACACCCAAACAACCACATTGCAATGTGCTTTTTAAAACATTTGCATAAAACACTGCACAGAGATAGAAGAAATGCCCTACGCAACCACATAGCAACACCCAGCAACCACCCTGACACCCTTGCAACCTCAAACCAACCTTTGTTGTTGTAAAACTGGTGCTTAAAAGCATTAAAACACTTAACACCTGCACAGGGATACTACAAATGCCCTAAGCAACCACATAGCAACACCCTAGCAACCACCCTGACACACTTGCAACCTCAAACCAACCTTTTGTTTTTATAAAACTGTGCTTAAAGCATTAAAACACTTAACAACTGCACAGGGATACTACAAATGCCCAAAGCAACCACATAGCAACACCCTAGCAACCACCCTGACACCCTTGCAACCTCAAACCAACCTTTTGTTTTTATAAAACGGTGCTTAAAAGCATTAAAACACTTAACAACTGCACAGGGATACTACAAATGCCCAAAGCAACCACATAGCAACACCCTAGCAACCACCCTGACACCCTTGCAACCTCAAACCAACCTTTTGTTTTTAAAAACTGGTGCTTAAAAGCATTAAAACACTTAGCAACTGCACAGGAATACTACAAATACCCCAAGCAACCACATAGCAACACCCTAGCAACCACCCTGACACCCTTGCAACCTCAAACCAACCTTTTGTTTTTATAAAACGTGCTTAAAAGCATTAAAACACTTAGCAACTGCACAGGAATACTACAAATGCCTAAAGCAACCACATAGCAACACCCTAGCAACCACCCTGACACCCTTGCAACCTCAAACCAACCTTTGTTGTTTAAAAATGGTGCTTAAAAGCATTAAAACACATAACAACTGCACAGGGATACTACAAATGCCCTAAAGCAACCACATAGCAACACCCTAGCAACCACCCTGACACCTTGCAACCTCTCAAACCAACCTTTTGTTTTTATAAAACGGTGCTTAAAAGCATTAAAACACTTAACAACTGCACAGGGATACTACAAATGCCCAAAGCAACCACATAGCAACACCCTAGCAACCACCCTGACACCCTTGCAACCTCAAACCAACCTTTTGTTTTTTAAAACTGTGCTTAAAAGCATTAAAAACACTTAAAACTGCACAGGGATACTACAAATGCCCAAAGCAACCACATAGCAACATCCTAGCAACCACCCTGACACCCTTGCAACCTCAAACCAACTGTTTGTTTTTATAAAACGGTGCTTAAAAGCATTAAAACACATAGCAACTGCACAGGATACTACAAATGCCCAAAGCAACCACATAGCAACACCCTAGCAACCACCCTGACACCCTTGCCACCTCAAACCAACCTTTTGTTTTTATAAAACGGTGCTTAAAAGCATTAAAACACTTAGCAACTGCACAGGAATACTACAAATGCCTAAAGCAACCACATAGCAACACCCTAGCAACCACCCTGACACCCTTGCCACCCTCAAACCAACCTTTTGTTTTTGCAAACTTGCATGTAATACATATTATTTAAAAAACTTTGTAAAATAAATATAAGTGAAATAGAAACCACTGAGATCTAAAAGTCTGCACTTGTTTATTGCATTATGAAGGCATTTATGTGAGTGTTCTGGTCTTACAGGGACACAACTCCTCCAATGAGCTGAGCAGCATGCTATTGCCCCAGCTGCCCCAGGAGGGCCGAGACCGGGCCCTGAGCGCCACCAGCTACATCACTGACGCCATGGAGGGTAAGACAGCTACACAACAACAACAAACCAACACCGATCGCAAACCAGCCAGCGATGAGATATGAGCCCTGAAAACACTCCTTATGAACATTAAATCCACATTAAGTCTTTCTGCGAGGTGCGTGCGAGGCCAGGAGAAGTGTCTCCATCTGCTCATCGGTTAATATCGTCCCCGAGACGTCGCTCACTGTTGTTATTCAGTGGAAAGGTGTAACCCTCCCACTGATGCTCCAGACTGGGACATCACCTGGCCGGCACAAGAAGACCCAGTCTTCCCTGAGCGTTTCAGCCGATAAATAATAATGTCATCGCAGTTTCAAATCTGTTGCGCCCATCAGGAGAGTGTTTAAGGAAACTAAGGAATAGACCACCCATAGAAGTTTATATAGAAACTAATACAAGTGATAAATACATTTTCATTGTTTGCGATGTTCCGAGCTTGAGCATTTAAAGCTGCAAAATTGCAGAGCGCACATAGAATAAACAGAATAGAATATCACTGTCATTGTGATTTTTTTCCCCAGCTGATGAACTTTAAAAACATTGACAGCCAATCAGAATCCATCCGACTTTAACGAGCTTGAGCATTTAAAGGGACAGACGACAAAATTGTAGCGAACTTAGAAAAAACAGAACAGAACGATATCACTTTCATAGCGATTTCTTTCAGCTGATGAATGATAAAAACACTGACAGCCAATCAGAATCCTCCTGACTTTAACGAGCTCGAGCATTTAAAGCGACAGACGAAATAATTGTAGCGAACTTAGAATAAACAGAACAGAATGATATCACTTTCATAGAGATTTTATTTTCAGGTGATGAACGATAAAAATATTGACAGCCAATCAGAACCCTCCTGACTTTAACAAGCTTGAGCATTTAAAGCGACAGACGACAAAATTGTAGCGAGCTTTAAATAGACAAAACGATATCACTTTCGTTGCGATTTTATTTCCAGCTGATGAACGATAAAAACACTGACAGCCAATCAGAATCCTCCTGACTTTAACGAGCTTGAGCATTTAAAGTGACAGACGACAAAATTGTAACAGGCTTAAAATAGACAAAACGATATCACGTTCATAGCGATTTTATTTTCAGGTGATGAACGATAAAAACACTGACAGCCAATCAGAATTCTCCTGACTTTAACAAGCTCGAGCATTTAAAGTGACAGACGACAAAATTGTAACAGGCTTCGGATAGACGAATAAAATCACTTTCATTGCGATATTATTTCCAGCTGATGAACGATAAAAACACTGACAGCCAATCAGAATCCATCCAACTTTAACGAGCTTGAGCATTTAAAGTGACAGACGACAAAATTGCACGTTTAAAATAATCAGAACGATATCACTTTCATTGCGATTTTATTTCCAGCTGATGAATGATAAAAACACTGACAGCCAATCAGAACCCTCCTGACTTTAATGAGCTCGAGCATTTAAAGCGACAGACGACAAAATTGTAGCGAACTTAGAAAAAACAGTACAATATCATCTGTCGATGTAGACACAAATATAGTTAAGATTTATTTTTGGATTTTTTGCCTTCATTATGATAGGACAGTAAGCAGACAGGAAAGATCAGGAAAGATTGGGAAAGTCCACGAGTCGGGACTCGATCTCGGATCGCCTGAAGCGCAACGACGCAATATAGTCATAAATATAGTTATTATCCTTGATGTCTTAAACCTGAGTGGTATTTTTTTCAGGAAAAACATAAGGATACTTCCTCAAGAGCCGATCGTACGGCTAGTGTGCTCTCCTGACTAGAGGACACCACTGCTCATGAAATGTCATTTATGAACAAAAATGGCCCATATTTTTGAGTCTTTTCTGGACTCTTGATTGGTCAGCACAAAAGTTGCTAACAGAAAGAAAGCCTGAGCTCACAGGGTCTGAGTTTAGACCTGCTAGCGTAAGAAAATGCCAATCCTCATTATCACGCATGTAAAAGCTGACACGGCAGGACAGCAGCCGGCCAAATTTACTGTAATGAGCACGTTATGTCAGATGATGCTTACATACGTGTGTGATAGATTGCTAGCTTCCACTTACTGATTTATATAAGTATGCTGACACTGGATTAGCCATATTGCAAAAATACTCAGACGTACCCTTTATAAAAATATACCATGGTAATCATAGTTTTCACCATGTTTTTATTGTTCAGGGCCTGAATTTTATACTGCGCACAATTTTAACCATCCCAACATGGAAATTCACAAAGACTATTTGTTATGACAGAAGTAAATTAATGTACACATAATCAAATCAAATCTGTGATTTTATAATAATAATAATAATAATAATATATATTATTATTTGTACATGTTGTGTATTTATAAATATATGCCTAATATAATTATAATAATAAATAAACACTGAATAATAGTACTAATAAATAAATAAATACAATTAATCAATCCTTTTTTTATATTTAATGAAATCAGTTTTTTTCTAGTAATTTATAATAATTATTTTATTTATTTAATTAATTAATTAAAATAATTCTTTATTTTTTATAATTTAAATAAAAAAATATATTAATTTATTTTGAATTTTTTAAAAATATTTTTAAAAATAATTATTTGTTTTTAGAATTAAAATATATAAATACAATTTTAATCAATTAATTTATTTTGAATTATTTTAAAATATTTCTTATAATTTAAATGAATAAATACACTATTAATTAATTAATTTTTCCTGAATTATTTGAGAAAATAATAAAAATATATATTGTTATAATGTAATTAAATCAATTTATATATAAGATAAAAAAATAATAATAACTCTCACAATACAACATTAATACAAAAGCACAATGTCCCGCACGTCGTGCTCAGTTTGGTTCCTGCTGTGTTACGCTGAAGAGTGTGTGAACTGAAGGTCTGTGTGTTGGTCAGTTTCTCTCGTGGAGGATGAAATAAAAGCTGACAGGTTTCATGAACCTGCTGTGGAGCATCACACCATCTCAGCTTCTCATCGCACGAGTTACTGCACATCACTGACGCAGACACAAATCTAGACCCACACAGTGTCCGTCTCTGTCTCATTTCTCATTAGAACACTTACAGGTTCCTCCCAAACACACATCGCGCTTATCAAGTGTGATTCAACCTCAGTAGGGCAGAAAAACAACATGCTAACCTTTCACTGTGACATTTTCATGTGGTGCTACACCACCACGATTGCTGTAAATGATGTTTACATTGTCTAAATCTGCTTTAATAATTATTGAATGCAGATTTTTGGCGTTTAACATTTGTATAGCATTACCAAAAACGTCTTTTATTTACAGTCAGATAGTTAAATAGACTGTGACATGAGGCCTCTAATGGTTTATTGCTTCATTTATGTCATTTTTTATTTAATTTATTCACCCAAACAGTCATTATAGTACACTTTAGTGCATTAATATCATGTTTAAAATCCCTCCTACCTGACAGAAATCAGTGAAATGAGTCCTGAGAAACAACAGCAACAAACTATCTGATCATGATCACAAACACTAGATGCCTGTCAATCATTGTGCACTTTCAGGTTTGCTTTGATTGGCTGACATGTTTTTGGGGGCGGGGCTTAGGAGGTGGATATGTATAAAATGGTTGAAGTTAGTAAAATGGCTGAAAAAGCACCTTAAAGTTGTAAGCTTGGTTTTAATAAGAGTTTTGTGTGTGTGTGTGTGTGTGTGTTCTGATGCAACAGAATAAACTTTTTATTGTTTTAACACCATTAGTACTGAAAAGAGCAATCTGAATGCTTTATTAGTGCTGGGCAACGATTAATCACATCCAAAATAAAAGTTTGTGTTTAATATATGTGTGTGTATTTTGTATAATAATTTTGTATATATAAATACACATGTGCATGTATATTTTAAGAAGTTTTTGCATGTATATACTGTATATATATTTATACATAATTTATATTATATATAAATATAAATATTTTATATTTAAATAACGCATTTTTCTTACATTTACATGTATATGTGTGTATTTATATATACAAAATAATTATACACAATACACACACATATATTATTATTATTATTATGTAAACACAAACTTTTTTTAATTAATCACAATTAAACGTTTCCCAGCACTAATTATAATTCAATTGAATTCATATTTACTTTTCATAATACACATCATTTCAAAGCAGTTTTACAGAAAGTCCACATTATAATTTAAAGTTATGTATTTCAGAAAAGTACATATACAAAATCACAGTTAGCGAAAAATGTATTCATTTAAACAATGTAATAATTTAATGCAGAAAGTGAAGTAGTAATACATACTTGTTTGTTAACAAATGATTATGATTATGAGAAAAATGTAGCATTGATGCATGTTGATTCGGAGTGAAACATCAAGAACTACATTTACATTTATGCATTTGGCAAACGCTTTTATCCAAAGCGATTTACATTGCATTTTAAGGTACACATTTACAGTCTTATCAGTTCTTGCTTTCCCTGGGAATCGAACCCATGACCTTGCCGTTGCAAGCGCCAGCGCTCTACTGTTTGAGCTAGAACTAAAAGAAACTTTTAATAAGAAACTAAGATAAAGCTGTGCTGTTCTGTCCCGGTGTCTCAGAGCTGGAGGAGGCGCAGCAGAAGTGTCACCCGTGCTGGTACGCGTTTGCACACGAGTATCTGGTGTGGACGTGTAGCCCTCGCTGGATGAAGCTGAAGGAGTGGGTGAAGATCATGGTGATGGACCCGTTCCTGGATCTGGCCATCACCATCTGCATCGTCCTCAACACACTCTTCATGGCCCTCGAACACTATCCCATGACGGATGAGTTCAACCGGATGCTGTCTGTGGGGAACCTGGTGAGCACGACGAGTTACTGACGAGTTACTGACGAGTTACTGACGGAGTTACTGACGAGTTACTGACCGAGTTCCTGACGGAGTTCCTGACGAGTTAATGATTTACTGACGAGTTACTGACCATTTACTGACGATTTACTGACGAGTTACTGACGAATTACTGACGGAGTTACTGACGAGTTAATGATTTACTGACGAATTACTGACGATTTACTGACGAGTTACTGACGGAGTTACTGATGAGTTACTGATTTACTGACGAGTTACTGACGAGTTACTGACGAGTTACTGATTTACTGACGAGTTACTGACGATTTACTGACGAGTTACTGACGGAGTTCCTGACGAGTTACTGACGGAGTTCCTGACGAGTTACTGACGATTTACTGACGAGTTACTGACGAGTTACTGACGGAGTTACTGACGAGTTACTGATTTACTGACGAGTTACTGACGAGTTACTGATTTACTGACGATATACTGACAAGTTACTGACCATTTACTGACGAGTTACTGACGAGTTACTGATTTACTGACGAGTTAATGACCATTTACTGACGAGTTACTGACCATTTACTGACAATTTACTGACGATTTACTGACAATTTACTGACGAGTTACTGACGATTTTCTGACGAGTTACTGGCGATTTACTGACGAGTTACTGACGATTTACTGACGATTTACTGATGATTTACTGACGAGTTACTGGCGATTTACTGACGAGTTACTGACGATTTACTGACGATTTACTGACGAGTTACTGACGATTTACTGGCGATTTACTGTCGAGTTACTGACAATTTACTGACGAGTTACTGACGATTTACTGACGAATTACTGACGAATTACTGACGATTTACTGACGATTTACTGGTGATTTACTGACGATTTACTGACGATTTACTGACGATTTACTGGTGATTTACTGAAGAGTTACTGACAATTTACTGACGATTTACTGACGATTTAATGGGGATTTACTGACGATTTACTGACGATTTACTGACGAGTTACTGACGATTTACTGACGAGTTACTGACAATTTACTGACGATTTACTGGTGATTTACTGACGATTTACTGACGATTTACTGATGAGTTACTGACGATTTACTGACGATTTACTGACGATTTACTGATGATTTACTGACGATTTACTGGTGATTTACTGACGATTTACTGGTGATTTACTGACGCTTTACTGACGATTTACTGGCGATTTACTGACGATTTACTGACGAGTTACTGACGAGTTACTGACGATTTACTGACGATTTACTGACGAGTTACTGACGATTTACTGACGAGTTACTGACGAGTTACTGACAATTTACTGACGATTTACTGGTGATTTACTGACGATTTACTGGTGATTTACTGACGATTTACTGGTGATTTTTTGACGATTTACTGACGATTTACTGTCAATTTACTGACGATTTACTGACGAGTTACTGACGAGTTACTGACGATTTACTGATGATTTACTGACGAGTTACTGACGATTTACTGACGAGTTACTGATTTACTGACGAGTTACTGACCATTTACTGACGAGTTACTGACCATTTACTGACAATTTACTGACGATTTACTGACAATTTACTGACGAGTTACTGACGATTTTCTGACGAGTTACTGGCGATTTACTGACGAGTTACTGACGATTTACTGACGATTTACTGATGATTTACTGACGAGTTACTGGCGATTTACTGACGAGTTACTGACGATTTACTGACGATTTACTGACGAGTTACTGACGATTTACTGGCGATTTACTGTCGAGTTACTGACAATTTACTGACGAGTTACTGACGATTTACTGACGAATTACTGATGAATTACTGACGATTTACTGACGATTTACTGGTGATTTACTGACGAATTACTGACGATTTACTGACGATTTACTGGTGATTTACTGAAGAGTTACTGACAATTTACTGACGATTTACTGACGATTTACTGGGGATTTACTGACGATTTACTGACGATTTACTGACGAGTTACTGACGATTTACTGACGAGTTACTGACAATTTACTGACGATTTACTGGTGATTTACTGACGATTTACTGACGATTTACTGACGAGTTACTGACGATTTACTGACGATTTACTGACGATTTACTGATGATTTACTGACGATTTACTGGTGATTTACTGACGATTTACTGGTGATTTACTGACGCTTTACTGACGATTTACTGGCGAGTTACTGACGAGTTACTGACGATTTACTGACGATTTACTGACGAGTTACTGACGATTTACTGACGAGTTACTGACGAGTTACTGACAATTTACTGACGATTTACTGGTGATTTACTGACGATTTACTGGTGATTTACTGACGATTTACTGGTGATTTACTGACGATTTACTGACGATTTACTGGCGATTTACTGACGATTTACTGACGAGTTACTGACGAGTTACTGACGAGTTACTGACGAGTTACTGACGATTTACTGATGATTTACTGACGAGTTACTGACGATTTACTGACGAGTTACTGACGAGTTACTGACAATTTACTGACGATTTACTGGTGATTTACTGACGATTTACTGACGATTTACTGACGAGTTACTGACGATTTACTGACGATTTACTGACGATTTACTGGTGATTTACTGACGATTTACTGGTGATTTACTGACGATTTACTGACGATTTACTGGCAATTTACTGACAATTTACTGACGAGTTACTGACGAGTTACTGACGATTTACTGACGAGTTACTGACGAGTTACTGACGATTTACTGACGAGTTACTGACGAGAAACTGATTTACAGACAAGTTACTGACGATTTACTGACGAGTTACTGACGATTCACTGACGATTTACTGACAATTTACTGACAATTTTTATTGACGATTTACTGACGATTTACTGACGAGGTCTTAGTGTTAAAAATATATATTACATCATGTTAACATGATATAATATACAACGTGTCCGACGTGTATATTATATTATATTTAATTATATTATATTATATTATATCATATTTCATTATATTATATGATATTATATTGTATTACATTATATTTCATTATATTATATATCATAAAATCTTTATATCTACCTTTATTTAAATGTACACTACTGTTCAAAACTTTGGAGATTTTTTAATGCTTTTGGAAGAGTCTCTTCTGCTCAGCAAGGCTGTGTTTATTTTATCAAAAATACAGTAAAATTACAAAATATTATCACAATGTAAATCAGCAGTTTTCTATGTGAATATATAGTAAAGTGTAATTTATTCCTGTGATCAAAGCTGAATTTCCAGCATCATTACTCCAGTCTTCAGTGTCACATGATCCTTCAGAAATCACTATAATGATTAATGATAAATGAGATTTGATTCGTTGTGTCAACATGTCCTGTACTGACGCTGGTGTGAATGTGAACTGTTGCATGTTTGGCTTACGCAGCATTTGTTGCTTTGAGAGTGTGTGTGTGTGTGTGTGTGAGAGAGGCAGACAGGCGTGAGTCACGCGTGTGTTAGCGTGTGTTAGCGTGTCTCGCTGCGCTCGGGGTCACAGCCACTGAGAGTCAGAGGTCACGTGTTGTGTGTAATCTGTGTTAGATGGAGAAACTCACACTGACGGCTCATTGCTCAGGACTCTTCATGTAGAGCTCAGATTTGGCTCTGATTTTTCTCCTAAATCTCCTTTTTCGAGGAATAAAAGTGATTATCTTACAGAGCTAGATCGTTTGGAAATGATATCGAAATCTCTGACTTTTGATTACGAACGGTTTATTCTCATTGTTGTTAGTTGAGATGAAATTTCATTTAAGTGACTTTTCGTATCTTACTTAAAAAAAAGGAAAATCTCAATGTCATAGTAGAATCAGTGTTGTTGCAGTTTCAGTATTTATTTATATTTTTATTTAATATAGTCATAATCATGTCATACTTAATTTTAAATAATACATTTATTAAAATAATATTATTATATACATGCCAATACATACCCTACACGCTTTTCCAGCATATTTTAATTATATAATCACTTAATGACTCATAAATTATATATAAAATTTTATTATATCATATTATGTTGTTATAATATATTGTATACATTTTCTTCTATATTTCTAATGTATATTGTTCACCGTGTCCAGAGCGCGCCTGAGGCGTTTGATTGTTAGTTTCAGAAGTGTCAGCTGTCATGATGATGTCATTTCCTGTGTCAGCTGTCTCAACAGACGATGATGATGTCATTTCCTGACGTCCGATTGCATCTCGTCGTCGGGTCGGTGTGTGTTGTGTGTGTCCGTCACTTTGAACACATTCAGTTCAGGCTTCAGAAACGACCAAACGCCTCCTGGCTCCACGTTCAGTACACTCGAAAAACTGCCATCGGTTCAACCCAACTTTGGGTCAAATATGGACAGACCCAGCTGTTGGGTTACAATTTTTATTACATTTTCATTCATTCATTCATTCATTCATTCATTCATTCATTCATTTATTCATTCATTCATTCATTCATTCATTCATTCATTCATTCATTCATTCATTTATTAAGCACCGATAAACACAACAGCAGTTGACCCATAGTCAAATAAGATAAAACAATGAAAGGAAACAAACAAAAAATAAAAATAAACAATACAAAATAAAATCAGCAAATTTAACATACAAAGTTTTAAAAGCCAAAGTAACAAAAAAAAAATTCAATTTAGATTTAAATTCATAAACAGAATTTGACGTTTTCACAGAAACCAATTTTTAACCCAACGTTTGGGTTTGTCCATATTTGACCCAAAGTTGGGTTAAAGCATCGCAGCATGTGTTGGAGTGCGTGCACCTCTCAGGGATAAGGAGCTGTACTCTGAGTTAATTGCTTCATGGAGATGTTAATGTGTGAGCGGCGGTGTGTGTGTGTGTGTGTGTGTGTGTGTGTGTGAAGCTCAGTCACAGGGAAGCGTGTGTGTCGGGGAGATGCAGGCGCAGTGGCTGTCAGTAATGCTTCATGGGCTTCAGGGCACATGATGATGATGATGATGATGATGATGATGATGATGATGAGGAGGAGGCGTCTGTATGAATCTGTTATGCTCACCAACATCTCATCATCAGCGATATGAAAATGACTCGCTATAGAAAAAATCTCCTCGAGGGTGAATCTCATTGGAAGATCATGTTTTACCCCAAAATCAAAAGTCAGACTATTTAAAAGTAACTGTAATAAAATTATCTAAAGGCAACATTTCTATTTTTTCTTCTATTTTTATCTCAATTTATTAATTAAAATTTTGTAATAATCAACTATTAAGCACTTTAAATCCCCAATTTTTTATATAATTTATAATTATAATATTATTTTAACATTTAACATCTAACATTTTAACAGTTATACAGTAAAAATACTACAACTAGACTGTGCATTTCTTGAAGAACATGTGAGTGGTGCTTACAGTGGCGAAACTATGTTGCTTTACTCCTTTCAATAAAATAAATAAATAAATAAAAATAAAATAAAAGTTGCCTTTACAACTAATTGAAATACAATTAAATAAAATTAAAATTAAATTATTTAAATTAAATAAAAATAAAATAAAATAAAAGTTGCCTTTACAACTAATTGAAATGCAATTAAATAAAATTAAAATAAAAGGATTTTAATTAAATAAAAATAAAATAAAATAAAATTAAATAAAAGTTGTCTTTACAACTAATTGAAATAAATAAAAATAAAATAAAACAAAACTTGCAGTGGCAAAACTGTTGCTAGGGTGAGGTACATGATTGCATACGAGCCAACAAACATGTCTGTACGATGTTCTGGTGCTGAGATATGGCTTATTTATGCTGTTCAGGTGGTTGCTAAGGTGTTCTGGGTGGTTGCTATGGTGTTGCTAGTCGGTTGCTAAGGTATTCTGGGTGGTTGCTAAGGTTTTCTGGGTGGTTGCTATGATGTTTTCTAGATGTTTACTAAGGTATTCTGGGTGGTTTCTAGGCACTTGCTAAGGAATTCTGGGTGGTTGCTAGGGTGTTGCTAGGGTGTTCAAGGTAGTTGCTAAAGAAAAAAAAAACTATTAAAATGTCCAGGTTCAACACATAAAATAAATTGCTTTATTTGATGTTCATTACATAATACATAATTTTTGCCTTGATAATTAATATAACAATATATATATATATATAAAAATGTGTTTTGGTCGGGTGAAATGCGTCCTGAGCGTGTTTTCATGAGATTCACTCTCAAAGAGGATGAAGATATCGTTCCAGATCTCTGTTTATTGTTTAGATGAAAGCGTTCATTACAGGACCATGTTCTGGTCTGTTCATCTTCACTGTGTCTGTGTGTGTGTGTGTGTGTGTGTGTGTGTGTGTGTGTGTGTGTGTGTGTGTGGCGTGTGTGTGTGTGTGTGTGTGTGTGTGACTCCTCCTGCTGTCGGGTCACGTATCATAGTCACATCCACACGCGCAGATACAAGATACAAGAAACAGAGCAACTTTCATTAATAAAAGAGCCGAAGCAACAGCAGACCTGTCGTAGATATACACACCTGTATACACGACACACAAACATCTGTCAATCACAAAGTTTTACACATACCCCGCCCCTTGCATGCCTGTTTTATATTTATATGTATATATATATATTGGCTAATATAATTATGCTTTCAGCTGTCAATAATAGTATAGTACTCAGAAGTACATAAAAAATAAGTAATAAATACAATTTAAAGAAAAAAATTCAGTACTACATTAATAGGTCATATCCTAGAGTTTTGCAGCAATGTAATATTCACAACCAAGAAAATCACAATAACTATTTACTGTTTTTCAAGCAAATCTACATCTGTAGAAACTAATGTAAATGCATTCATTCAAGTTCACATGTTTATTTTTCACATATTTTCCTATTTACCACAAAAAACAAACAAAAAAAAAAGCAGAAAATAATGACAAATAAATAATAATTACAGGTCTACTACATCGACATTATCAATTTCTTCATGTATACACAGGTATCGCACATAAATATCGAACGGGAATCCAAAAAATTTACATTTCTTGTGTTTCAATCCATATTATTACATATGCACACACACACACACACACACACACATTATATATTTACAGACTTTTATGATGCGATTAATCGTTTTGACAGCACTAATTTACACATTTCTTGATACATTTACATGTATATATTTATTTATGTAAATATGCATATAAATATAATCATTCTCGTAGCTCAAACAGCTCGATTGGGTTCGAGTTCCAGAAAATGTATAGCATTGAAATGCTTTGGATAAAAGCATCTTCCACATGCATAAACATAAACAAAGTACATTGTTTCAAAACATAAAGCAACTTGTTTGATTTGATTGATGTTGTTGTGCGTTTGATCTGATGTTGTTGTGTGTTTGATCTGATGTAGTTGTGTTTGATCTGATGTTGTTGTGTGTTTGATCTGATGTAGTTGTGTGTTTGATCTGATGTTGTTGTGTGTTTGATCTGATGTAGTTGTGTGTTTGATCTGATGTTGTTGTGTGTTTGATCTGATGTTGTTTGTTTGATCTGATGTTGTTGTGTGTTTGATCTGATGTAGTTGTGTGTTTTTTGATCTGATGTTGTTTGTTTGATCTGATGTTGTTGTGTGTTTGATCTGATGTAGTTGTGTGTTTGATCTGATGTTGTTGTGTGTTTGATCTGATGTTGTTGTGTGTTTGATCTGATGTTGTTTGTTTGATCTGATGTTGTTGTGTGTTTGATCTGATGTAGTTGTGTGTTTGATCTGATGTAGTTGTGTGTTTGATCTGATGTAGTTGTGTGTTTGATCTGATGTTGTTTGTTTGATCTGATGTTGTTGTGTGTTTGATCTGATGTAGTTGTGTGTTTGATCTGATGTTGTTGTGTGTTTGATCTGATGTTGTTGTGTGTTTGATCTGATGTTGTTGTGTGTTTGATCTGATGTTGTTGTGTGTTTGATCTGATGTAGTTGTGTGTTTGATCTGATGTTGTTGTGTGTTTGATCTGATGTTGTTGTATGTTTGATCTGATGTTGTTGTGTGTTTGATCTGATGTTGTTGTGTGTTTGATCTGATGTTGTTGTGTGTTTGATCTGATGCAGTTGTGTGTTTGATCTGATGTTGTTGTGTGTTTGATCTGATGTAGTTGTGTGTTTGATCTGATGTTGTTGTGTGTTTGATCTGATGTTGTTGTGTGTTTGATCTGATGTTGTTGTGTGTTTGATCTGATGTTGTTGTATGTTTGATCTGATGTTGTTGTGTGTTTGATCTGGTGTAGTTGTGTGTTTGATCTGGTGTTGTTGTGTGTTTGATCTGATGTTGTTGTGTGTTTGATCTGATTGTCAGGTGTTCACGGGGATCTTCACAGCTGAGATGGTTCTGAAGATCATCGCTCTGGACCCGTACTTCTACTTTCAGCAGGGCTGGAACATCTTCGACAGTCTCATAGTGAGTCTGAGTCTCATGGAGTTGGGTCTGTCCAACGTGGAGGGTCTCTCCGTCCTGCGCTCATTCAGACTGGTAAAACACGCTTTTATCTAGAGCTGCACGATTAAGAGTTAAAAGATCGTGATCTCGGTTTAAACACCCACTCGATCTCATTCCTAAATGACAACGGTTCACGTCTGCGTTGGCACTGAGAGCAGTTGTCATGAAACAGTCTTTTCAACCACACAGTTTCGTTATTTCTGGGTAACAAATATTCATATTATCATAGAAGAACTGAGATAAAAGTTGATAGTTTACATATAAACACTGATGTGTACAGAAGCGATCAAAATTGAACAAATCACCTTTTGAAAGTAAGTTGGCGCATCAAATAATGATTGTATTGATCATCGTTACACCAGTAGGTGGCGGCAAGTGACCGTTAATAAAAGTATTTGGCATTGAATCATTCATTCAAAAGATTTGTTAAAAAAATGCTGATTCATCCAGTAATGAAACGTCTCGGTTACTAATGTAACCCTCGTTCCCCGAAGGAGGGAACGGGAGACGTGACGTCGACGTGACGACGTTAGGGGATCACTTCAGGGAGCCCTATCAACTTCGAGTATCTAAAGAACAAGCCAATGAACGTTGGCGTGCGTGAAACGCGTCACGCGCCCCGCCCCGCAGCGCGGGTATAAACAGGAAGCGGACGCCGCACTCATTGTTTTTCGCTGAGGAGCCGAGATAGAGACGGCCGTACAGCGATGGTCAGCAACTGTGGCAGCGGGACGTCACGTCTCCCGTTCCCTCCTTCGGGGAACGAGGGTTACATTAGTAACCGAGACGTTCCCCTTCAGTCGCTCACGTTCGACGTGACGTCGACGTGACGACGTTAGGGGATCCCATGGAAGACGCCATCGGTTGCTGCCACATCCAGCGCCCTACGGAAGGCTCTCAGACCCCCAATGGCTGGGGCGGAAGACCTGCGTAGAGGGAGTTCACTGTTGTTCCGTTAACCCACACAGTGGAACTCTTGGATAACACTGGGAAAGCGTGCCTTTCCAGGGGAGAGGGACGCTGCGGAAGCCACATCCTGCCCGAAGGGAGGTAACATGTGGAGGATACACATATGGACTGGCCGAAGGGCAGTGCAACATATGGAATGTCACTGGGGTGGCTCCAGCCTGAGAAGGGGGAGGCAGCACCAGACAGTGACGGCAGAGCGGACTCTGCCAAGGGAAAGACACGGGCTCACCGCAGGGAGCTGGTCGTGGAAGAATACTCATATGGGATCGCCGCAGGAATCACCACATATGGAACCCAGCCTAGCACAAGTTACACAGGCATACGAGCACTAGGCCTGGCGTCGGACGCTCCGCAACGTCCGACTGCCGGAGGGGTGCGGAGGAACTCACAGGGTTCGCCAGAGTGGGGAACTCGACTGGAGCAAAAAAGCGCACGTATCCGCTCCATGTGGAGGGGAGTGGCGCAGCAAGCCGACACAAGAGCGGAAACTTCGGTGTTACCGGCTGGTTGAAGCGAGCACACAGGAAGAAACCGGCTCAACACGTAGGCTATAAAATCTAGCGAACGTGTTAGGTGTCGCCCAGCCCGCAGCTCTACAGATGTCTGTCAGCGAGGCGCCGTGTGCCAGCGCCCAAGAAGAAGCGACACCCCTAGTGGAGTGGGCTCTCAACCCGGGCGGGCAAGGCACGCCTTGGGCTTCGTAAGCCAAGGCGATGGCATCCACTATCCAGTGGGCCATCCTCTGCTTGGAGACAGCCTTTCCCTTCTGCTGGCCTCCGTAACAGACGAAGAGCTGATCTGAGGTCCTGAGGCTTTGCGTTCTGTCCACGTACAGACGCAGAGCGCGGACGGGACAGAGAAAAGCCAGGGCTGGGTCTGCCTCCTCCGAAGGCAGCGCTTGCAGGTTCACCACCTGGTCCCGGAAGGGAGTGGTAGGAACCTTGGGCACGTATCCGGGCCGGGGTCTCAGGATCACGTGAGAGTTATCCGGGCCGAATTCTAGGCACGATTCGTCGACCGAAAAAGCATGCAGGTCCCCTACCCTCTGATGGAGGCCAATGCAACCAGGATTACTGTTTTACAAGACAGAACTTTTAACTCAGCTGACTGCAAAGGCTCAAAGGGTGGTCTCTGAAGTGCCGAAAGGACCAGAGACAAGTCCCAAGAGGGTATAGAGAGTGGGCGAGGAGGATTAAGTCTCCTTGCTCCCCTCAGGAACCTGACGATCAGGTCATGCTTTCCCAACGACTTACCATCAACTGCATCGTGATGTGCGGCAATGGCGGCAACATACACCTTAAGGGTGGAGGGAGACAGCCTTCGCTCCAACCCATCCTGCAGGAAGGAAAGCACGGCTCTGACCGAGCAAGTTCGGGGGTTCTCCTCGTGAGAAGAACACCAGTCAACGAATAGGTTCCACTTCAGAGCATAGAGGCGCCTCGTAGAGGGGGCTCTAGCGGAAGTGATGGTGTCAACTACCGCTGGGGGTAGGTCACCTAGAACCTCCGCGTCCCGTCCAGGGACCAGACATGGAGTTTCCAGAGGTCTGGACGCGGGTGCCACAGGGTGCCCCGTCTCTGAGAGAGCAGGTCCTCTCTCAGAGGAATGGGCCAGGGAGGGGCTGTCGCGAGGAGCACAAGTTCGGGGAACCAGGTCCGGTTGGGCCAATACGGTGCAACTAACAAGACCTGCTCCTCGTCCTCCCTGACTTTGCACAAAGTCTGTGCAAGAAGGCTCACTGGGGGAAACGCATACTTGCGTAGGCCCGGGGGCCAGCTGTGTGCCAGGGCATCCGTGCCGAGGGTCCCCTCGGTCAGGGAATAGAACAACTGGCAGTGAGACGTGTCCGGGGCGGCAAACAGATCTACCTGTGCGGTCCCGAAGCGCCTGAAAATCAGCTGGACCACCTGGGGATGGAGTCGCCATTCTCCCGGTAGCACCTGCTGCCGTGAGAGCTCGTCGGCTGCACAGTTGAGCAGGCCAGGAATATAAATGGCACGAAGCGACCTCAGATGCTTCTGACTCCAGAGGAGGAGATGGCGGGCGAGTTGTGACATGCGGCGGGAGCGTAGACCACCCTGACGGTTGATGTACGCAACGGTCGCAGTGCTGTCCGTACGGACCAGTACATGCTTGCCACGAAGCGGCGTTTTGAAGCGGCCCAATGCAAGATGTACTGCTAACAACTCGAGGCAATTGATGTGCCAATGCAGTTGAGGCCCCGTCCACAGACCTGAAGCTGCATGCCCGTTGTACGTGGCCCCCCAGCCGGTGGCAGAGGCATCCGTGGTGACCACAGAGTGCCTGGACACTTGTTCTAGGGGAACACCTGCCCGCAGGAACGAAGGGTCTGACCACAAGCTGAGAGTTTGGCGACAGTGCGGAGTCACTTGGACCCGGCACGAGCCGCTCTGCCACGCCCATCTCGGGACTCGATCGTGGAGCCAGTGTTGGAGCGGTCTCATATGAAGCAATCCGAGCGGCGTTACCGCGGCTGCAGATGCCATATGCCCCAGGAGCCTCTGAAACAGTTTCAGTGGAGCCGCTGTTCTGCGCTTGAGCGTGCTCACGCAGTTCAACACTGACTGGACGCGGGCCTCGGTGAGGCGCGCTGTCATGTTGATCGAGTCCAACTCCATACCGAGAAAAGAGATCCTCTGCCCGGGGGTGAGTTTGCTCTTTTCCCAGTTGACCCGAAGCCCTAGGTGGCTGAGGTGACTGAGCACCATGTCCCTGTGTTCGCACAACTGCTCTCTCGACTGGGCGAGAATAAGCCAGTCGTCGAGGTAGTTGAGGATGCGAACACCACGCTCGCACATGGGAGCAATGGCTGCCTCCGCGACTTTCGTGAAGACACGGGGCGACAGGGCCAGCCCGAAGGGTAAGACCTTGTACTGATATGCCCGTCCCTCGAACGCAAAGCGAAGAAACGGTCTGTGTCGAGGGAGAATCGAGACATGAAAGTACGCGTCCTTCAGGTCGATCGCTGCAAACCAATCTTGGGGACGGATGCACTTGAAAATGCGTTTCTGCGTAAGCATCTTGAACGGCAGCTTGTGAAGGGACCGGTTCAAGACGCGCAGATCCAAGATTGGCCGTAACCCACCGCCTTTCTTGGGTACAATGAAGTACGGGCTGTAGAAGCCGGTCTTCATATCGGCCGGAGGGACCGGCTCGATCGCGTCCTTCGCCAGTAGGACTGCGATCTCTGCCCTGAGCACAGGGGCACTGTCCGGCGAAACGCGGGTAAACAGAATGCCCCTGAATACAGGGGGGCGCCGGGCGAACTGAATCGCATAGCCGAGTCTGACAGTACGGATGAGCCAGCGAGACGGGCTGGGAAGCGCTAGCCAGGCTCCCAGACACCGCGCAAGCGGAATCAACGGCACCACAGACGTACCTGGGGTGGGGCAGCGCGGCGGAATGCAGGGACCCGACTCGGACGGCACAGCGGCCCGGGGTGGGGTCTGAATGTGTGGTGCAACACGTACCTGCTTCCGTCGAAGGGCAGAGTGAGTGTGTGGAGGCGGCAGAGCGTCCGGAACACAGCCACTGCTGCTCGCTGGCGATGAGAGAGGGGCTCGAGGGTGACAAGGCATAGCGTCGTCGACCGTCAAGCGCGCTCTCTTGGGACCCAGAGGTTTCAGAAATTGCTCTTTTATTGAATATGTGGGTACCACTGAAGGCAGTGGCGGAAAAGGAACAAAAAGAAACAAAGGATTCTCCACCCGGCCCTCCACCGGGGGAAGGAGCGGTGCCTTCACCGTCTCCTGGAGAGCAACTCGATCCACCTCTGGGTCGCCCGTCTCAGGGTCGTTTGCACCTGCGCTTACCACCTGGTTTGGTAGCGGCCTGGACGGGCGTGGCCGACTTCCTGCGGCTTGCTCCACGCTGAGGCCTGGATGGTGGCTGCTGCTGCTGAGGCTTAGCGGGAGCGGAGGACGCCGCAGGAGGACGGCCTCGGCGACGAGCGGACGGAGGGTCTGCGGCCGGCGGACGGGAGGAAGCAGCGGGGGTCCGCCGGGGCAGGATGTGTCGGATAGCCTCCGTCTGCTTCTGGGCGGCCGAGAACTGTTGGGCGAAGCTCTCGACCGCATCGCCGAATAACCCAACCTGGGAGAGAGGGGCATCCAGGAACCGATATTTATCGGTGTCCCTCATGTCCGCCAGGTTGAGCCAAAGGTGGCGCTCCTGGACCACCAAGGTGGACATCGCCTGACCAACGGAACGCGCGGTTTCCTTCGTCGCCCGGAGGGCGAGGTCAGTAGCCACGCGGAGCTCCCGGAGGAGCTCTGGGTCAGAACCACCCTCGTTCATGTCCATGAGCGCCTGGGCCTGGTGGACCTGCAAGAGCGCCATGGCATGGAGGGCGGAAGCAGCCTGTCCACAGGCCTTATAAGCCCTCGCCGCCTTGGACGGGAGGCGCGGATTACCCCGCCAGGAGGAGGCGGACGCCGGACACAGTTGCATCGCGACAGCCCGCTCCACCGGGGGGATATCCACATACCCCTTAGCTGCCCCGCCGTCGAGGGTGGCGAGGGGGGAGGAGCTACTAGAACGGATTCGGGCACTATACGGTGCCTTCCACGTCCTAGAGAGCTCCTCATGCACCTCCGGAAAGAAAGGTACCGGGGCGGCGCACTGAGAACCAGCACGGCCCGCCCCGAGAAACCAATCGTCCAACCGAGAAGGTTCGGGACGTGGCGGAGGATTCCACACAAGCCCGACCTTCTCGGCGGCCCGGGAAAGCATAGCCGCCCACTCTGGATCCGGCTCGGACAACGCTACACACCCAGACGGGGGCAACGCAGCCGAGTCGTCATCTCCAGAGGAGTGAAGCTCCCCCTCCGATGCTGCGATCGACATCTGATCGTCAGCTGGCGCCCCAAAGGAAACGACCGGCCGTTCAGGAGAAGGACCGAGTCGATCGCAAAGGGGCGCGGATGGCAACAGCGCATGAGAGGCGTGAGGGGCCCGCGGAGATTGCCTCGACGGGGAAGCCCTCACGGTAATCCTCAGATCACCCTGGTCATGCGCCGAAGTAGGCCTATTCTGCAGGGCAGAATAAGCGCTAGATCGGGGCATAGGCGAGGGGACTGCACCTCCCGTGAGGTAAGCGAGTCTCGATCTAAGCGCTGCCATAGTCATATTCCCGCAATGGGAACATGAACTATTCACAAAAGCTGCCTCAGCGTGTTGAATGCCCAAACACGAGAGGCAACTCTTGTGGCCATCTGCTGGCGCCAGGGAACGACCGCATCCAGAAACGCACAAGCGGAATGACATCCTGAAAAGGACGCAGGGTCACGCTTGTGTTGCTCTTTTAGTAAAAATAACAAACAGAGGAAAGAAATAGACTCTTTAGTGCTGAAGCACCCAGGGGTAGCCGCGGTGTAATCGGGTACACTCTCAGATGAGGAACGCCCACGAGACCGACACACACACACACATAAACAGTGCCGTGAAAACGGCAGTTGTGATAAAGATGCTCGCGGCCACCACTGATCGCGCCGTCACACCAGCACTGCAGCAGAGTTCTCTTCTCCCTCAAGTTGTCGACAGATACAACGTTCAGCAGTCTGTAGAATCTCAGAGTCAAACAAAGCTCGGCTCCGAAGCGAAAGACAATGAGTGCGGCGTCCGCTTCTGTTTATACCCGCGCTGCGGGGCGGGGCGCGTGACGCGTTTCACGCACGCCAACGTTCATTGGCTTGTTCTTTAGATACTCGAAGTTGATAGGGCTCCCTGAAGTGATCCCCTAACGTCGTCACGTCGACGTCACGTCGAACGTGAGCGACTGAAGGGGAACAATGAAGTACTTATAAGTGAGTCGTTGAATCATTCATTCAACCCATTTTTAAAAAATAAAAATTTATATAATTAATTAATTAAACAAATGTACAGAACATTTATACAGTGTAATACATATATCTAACAACTCTCACCAAGCAAACAAGCTACCAACATATCAGCAGTTAGAGTTAGACAGAAAAGCCAGAGAAAAAAAGATTTTAAGTTTTTAAAAGAGATTTAAAAGATACCAATGTGGAGGCAGTTCTAATATGCAAAGGCAAACTATTCCAGAGTTTCGGAGCCAACACTGAAAAAGAACGATTACCCCGAAATTTACGTCTAGACCATGGGACGGTTAAGAGTTTCTGGTCAGAAGACCTAAGTGATCTTGATGGTGAGTATATCTGCAACAAATCTGAGAGATAGGGTGATGCCGTACCATTAAGAGATTTAAAAACAAACATCACAATCTTAAAATCAATCCTGTAACGGATTGGCAACCAATGTAATGAAAGCAAATTTGGAGTGATATGGTTCCGCTTTCGAGAACCTGTCAGCAATCTAGACTTCAATAGACTGTAATAATAAAACATTCTCAGATCCACTAGTAAATTACGTGTTATTTTGTTTAGTTGTCTGTTCAGAATCGCGACCTCAGTTTGAAAACAAAAGAAATCGTGATTCTCAATCATAGACTGTAAAAAATATGGACAAAGCTGTGACGTCACCCATAGACTTTCTGAAGAGCGGTTTTGAGGCCGTTTATGGGCGGCGCCATCTTGGAAAATCTTTTCAGAAAGGATACAGAGGTGGTGTGATGTGTTGGGTCAGATCATGGCCGAGACGTCACATTTCACTCGGCGCAGCCCGTTATCAGCTGTCAATCAAGCAGTCAATCAAAGTTAACCACGCCCTTATTTGTCATACATTTTATATCAAAACACGATCTAAACTAACTAATTAGAAAAAAATTCACCCCCCTCACAGTTGTCAGGCACTCTATCGAAAAATACAATAAAAGTCCATGGGACCGACCTGTAAAAACATGAATTTATGCTGTGAAAACGGACATTTTAACATGGGGTCTATGGACATTTGCTCCCTTTTGGGACCGGCCCCTAGCGGAGTTTACATGTATTGCAGTTTTTCGCACTTTCGGGTAGACTTCATTTTTCAGATTAGAATGTTGCCGCTTGTTCTCAATTGTATCCAGAATCGTGCAGCTCTATTTCTAACTCACCGACTAGTTTCTGTTGCATTCATTTGCCAAACGCCTCTTCACTTCTCCTTCAGCTGAGAGTCTTCAAGCTGGCGAAGTCGTGGCCGACTCTGAACACGCTGATCAAGATCATCGGGAACTCAGTCGGCGCTCTGGGGAATCTGACGCTGGTTCTGGCCATCATCGTCTTCATCTTCGCCGTGGTCGGCATGCAACTGTTCGGGAAGAACTACGAGTCGTGTGTGTGCAAGATCTCCAAGGACTGTACGCTGCCCCGCTGGCACATGAAGGACTTCTTCCACTCGTTCCTCATCGTGTTTCGGGTCTTGTGTGGAGAGTGGATCGAGACCATGTGGGATTGTATGGAAGTGGCCGGTCAGCCTCTCTGTATTCTGGTCTTCATGCTGGTCATGGTTATCGGGAACCTCGTGGTAAGTTCTTCTTTAGCTGTGTCCCAAATTATGCACTTGTCACGATACCAAAACTATGACTTCGATACGATACCAGACTAAAATACCTAGATACCTTCAACCTTCATAATATATTTCCAAGACCCCTGTGATGGTACATCGACTTAAAATAAGTTCAATGACTCGTCTGCCATCGCCTGACGGGGTCTGTATCGCTTTTACTGGCACTATGTAACTTCGGGGTTCGGGTCGGAACCCGTGCACAAAAAGAACTACACAATTCGACTGCTTTACGTCAAGCGCTACAATAGTCATTATTTCGTTTTTTCTTCGTTTCTGATATCTCAATACATCATCCTTTCATGAAATCATGTAACATACTCTACCTTGTCTGTGGACATCGTTCATTCTAAAGCCGGTGCTGGGTAAACAGCGAGCGAGCGTGCGACGGTAGGCTAAATTATTTACGACAGCGGCAATGGACAATTTCGTTTTCAACCAGCAGGGCGACCGAAGAGGAAAAGTTACTTGGTGTTACTTTAAATAGGCCTAGTACTGTAGCTGAAAAAAAATCGCGATACCTTTTCTAGTACCGGTATATCGTGCAACACGAATACACTGTAAGAATAAGCATGTGGACGTGGAAGATCTCAAAAGTTAAAGGGATAGTTTACCTAAAATTGAAAATTAGCCCTTGATTTACTCACTGTGAAGCCATTCTAGGTGTATAGGACTTTCTTCTTTAAGACGAATACAATCTGAGTTATATTAAAACATGTCCTGGCTCTTCCAAGCCTTATAATGGGAGTCAATGGGTTTATTTTTTTGGAAGTCCATCAAAGCGCATCCATCCGTGATAAAAGTGTTCAAAACGGCTCTGGAGGGTTAATAAAGGCCTTACGAAGCGATGCATTCGTGTAAGAAAAATATCCATATTTAAAACTTTATCGACTAAAATAACTGGCTTCAGGGTGAGTAAATCATGGGCTAGTTTTTTCATTTCTGGGTGAACTATCCCTTTAGGTTTATTATAGCATAGCAGTAACAAAGTACAGACAGCATTTCGGATTCAGCAGAATGCAGAATAAACGTTCCACGCTTCGTTTTTCCCGTTAAATACATTTACATTTAGTCATTTAGCAGATGCTTTTATCCAAAGCGACTTACACTGAGGACTAAAGCAAGCAAGTCATCGTGAAGAGGCAAAAACAACACAAGAAGTGCTCAAAATACAGAGTTCAGGCATTGCTCAGATAGCAAAAATCAGACAAGGGAGGATTTAAAGGAGAGGGAAAGTTTTTTTTTAATTTTAAATCAAAAATAGCCCTACCTTGTGATAAATACTAAACTGAAACAACAGGAGAACTGGATATTAAGAAAAAATCTACTTGCGTACTCTTGTCGACTCCACAGACTGACCGTTTGTCTCAGTCCTCAGTCAATAAGTGCATCATCCGTGTAGTTAAAGTGCACTTGTTCTTTTTGTGAACGCATTTTCAGTGTGAACGCACTACTCACAATTTATACTACAAAATGGTGTAGAATAGTGCACAAGTATGCGATTTGGGATGCCCCTTTTGTTTATGTGTTGATATTGGCTGCTGTCTCTCAACGCTCGTGTCAGACGTGCTTCATAAAGCAGCGCTGTTATTATTGCTGAGGGTCATATCTGCACCGTCTATGATTAACCCAGCTCATGAACTCTGCTGATTAAAATGATGTGAGAAATACAAATTTATAAAGTCATTAAAATCACATCTTTTGATTTGGATACACACCTACATAATTGATGAATCTTTTATTTGAAAGACCCGTGATGTATTTATTATTTAGTGGGCGTTTTTTTTAATCAAAGTCTTGATGTGCAATAATTGCCCCGTGAGCGTCTGGGGTGAATTGTTTTGCTCAGTGGCTCATGGGTAATTGATCTCAATAACTCACCAGTTCCTGCAAAGCCCCAAATGTGAGATGCGAGTGTTTCCGTTTATATCACAGATCCTCTTAAACGGGTCATGACATGAGAAATCTCATTTGCCTTGATCTTTTGACATTCATGAGGTCTTCGTTCTGTTTAAACATCCTGTAAGTCTCATAGCTTAAAATGTCTTTATTATAAATTAAGTATTTATTTAATCAAGCTCCAAAAACAGCTCATTTTGAAATTACAGGATCTGTGACGTCACACTGGCAAATATATTTGCATATGCCCGCCTCCAGAGCAAGACATCGACCAATGGTTATACATCATCGCATCACAGGCCCTGCCCACTGGTGTTCAGTCACTTAAAGGATTAGTTCACTTTTAAAAAAAACTTTTGCTGATAATTTACTCTTCCCCATGTCATCCAAGATGTCCATGTCTTTCTTTCTTCAGTGGAAAAGAAATGAAGGTTTTTGATGAAAACATTCCAGGATTTTTCTCCATGTAATGGACTTCAATGGGACCCAAACGGTTCAAGGTCCAAATGACAGTTTCAGTGCAGCTTCAAAGGGCTTTAAACGACACCAGACGATGAATAAGGGTCTTATCTAGCCAAACCATCACTCATTTCAAAAATAAATAATCAAGTTTAAGTTTTCCTGTAATAAACAAGTTTAAGTGAACTAATCCTTTAACGGCTGATGTTTAGGTACACTGGATGTGATTATAATCACTGATGCTGTCTACACTGATACAGATGTGCGTCCGGTTTCTGACGCCTGAGGAGTGAAAGAGCTTTTGCTGAAATGTGTGGTTTCCAAAAAGTTTTCCAGCATTCAGTTTGAGTTCAGTAAGATGTTGTTGAAAGAAATTGCTATATTATATTTTCTTAATAGGCAACAACTTTACGCAAGTAACAAGCTTGATTTCACACGTACATTACCATTAAAAGCTTGGGCTCAGTAAGATTGTTTAATGCTTTTGAGTCTCTTCTGCTCACCAAGGCTGCATTTATTTGATCAAAATACAGAAAAATATTTTTACAATGTAAATCAGCTGTTTTCTATGTGAATATATAGTAAAGTGTAATTTATTCCTGCGATCAAAGCTGAATTTTCAGCATCATTACTGCAGTCTTCAGTGTCACATGATCCTTCAGAAATCACTATAATATGATGATTTGATGCTCAAGAAACATTTATGATTATTATCAATGTTGAAAACAGTTGATATTTTTGTGGAAACCGTGATACATTTTTATTTTCAGGATTCAATGAGATCTTTTGTAACATTATTAATGCATTTACAGTTACTTTTGATCAATTTAATGCGTCCTTGCTGAATCAGAGTACTGAGATTTGATCATGTTTAAAATTTATATCCATTCTGCAGGTTTTGAGATCAGCATCAAGAGCAAACCCTGCGAGAGTTCCTCCATCTCGAGTCTAGACGGTGTGCGGGACTGTAAAATAAGTGTGCAGATTGCATCTGGGCCTGTTTATGAGATATTGATATTGCATAACAGAGGGTTTGGTACAGAGTTTCACCAGAGCGATTAACACATGCAAATGTGGACTGGGGAATTGAGTCTGGACGAGCACCAGGGCTTTTCCATCCTCGCTGAGGAAAGATTCAGCGCGATACACTGACGAGCGCTTCAGAAACACTGCGGATGTGTGGCGTCGCTCGAATACTGTGACCTGATCTTTCCTGCATGATTTCATTTGCATACGGCAGTTAAAGGTCAAATACTTGCACCTTTGTTACACCATCGATATTTTTAGATCATCCCGACTAGTCACTTAGAGACTGTGGAAGTATTGGGTCATGGGCGGATGGATAGTGAGCTGGGTAATCTGTTTTAAATTTGCACACAATGCATTTGAATTGCAAACAATCCAGTGGTTCATTTGATTATACCAAGCCCTGTTCTGAGTGCTGAATTTAGTATGCAGTACACTCTGTATTTTTGGATTTGCGATCCCAAATGTGGTAGAGACTTTCCTAGGTAGTGTTTTAAGGCATCATAGACACTGTGATGTAATGTTGCCTTCTTTTGGATAGATTCTTACATGTTAAAGGGCACCTATTATGGCATTTAAAATGTTCCTAATAATGTTCTGGGAGTCCCCAACAACAGTTTTACATGCATGCAATGACAAAAAACACTTTTGTTGTCTTATAATATGCATTTATTTTTACCTGATTTGCTCACCGACTCCCAAATGATTCGTTCAACGACTCATTTTTCCAAACCCCGCCTTTGCGTGACGCTAATCTGCGGTGATTGGTCAGACGACCCAGTCAGTTATTGTTTATTAGCGCAATGCATAAACATATTGATAAAGCACTGCAGTACTACAATACGCTCTATTCTTTATGACAACTCCAATAACAGTGACAAACATTTCACATATTTAAAAAAAAGGACATTGGAGACCTAGAAGCTGCGCTGAGCGTAACTTAAACAACACACACACACACACACACACACACACACACACACACACACACACACACACACACACACGCACACACGCACACACGCACACACACACAGACACACAGACACAGACACATACACACATACAACACACACACACACACACACACACACACACACACACACACACACACACACACACACACACACACACACACACACACACACACACACACACTTATTGTGCATGCTACAAAACCCATAAAAGCAACAATTATTAATAGTACTTAAAGGTTGTGATTCGGAGGAGGAAGCTGATCCAAATAAACTGGTACTGAACCTTCCTTCAGTATCAGCCGGCTCGCGAATCCACACTTGAAAGCATTTATGTGTGTAAAGCGATCTTCATTAAAATGACGTGAACACTAATAGTCATAAACGCTGAAACACACGAGGGAAGTGAAGTAAATAATGCCTGACAACAGTGTTAGAGCCATATTAATTGTGTAATATTTTTCCATATATTAAGAGTGATTATGTTTTTTGATAAATGCATATTTTGTGTTATTTGTATGGTATCACGAGAATTGACTAGTTAAACGTGATACATACGTGTGATAATTTGAAGAATAAAGGGTTGGTGCTAGACCGTCTTTTGACCGTGAAAAGGATCAAATTCATGTTATTGGAACGTGAATAAGTTATCATCTTTTTTTGTGTACTTTTTTTGAGTTCTTTTAAAGGGTACCTATTATGGAAATTTGAAAATTACCTTTCATGTAGTGTGTAACATAGATCCAGTGTTGTGCAAGTTACTTCCAAACTGGAATACATTATATATTACATGTTACTGTTATTTAAAAGTAATCCATTACCTTACAATATTACTGTCTCAGAATTGTAATGCGTTACATTACTCCTGTATTACTTTTGAGTTACTTTCACCAAAATAAATATACAGAAGTAGAACTTAACATTCTAAAATGACTAGGGCTTTAACGATATGCGATATGAAACCGAAATCGCGACACTCAGATCCACAAACCTGCAGAATCGCGACACACCCCTTCCAACTCCCAGTGTTATCCATACCAGATCCAATGCTACCACATCTTTAAATTACTGTTAGTATTATTTGAACTTAACTTAATATTATAAAACACGTAGACCTACACCACAAAACAAGTTGAGGATAAATTATTTAAAATTTGGGAATTCCAGCGTTATGGAAATGACATTTAGCTACTGTCAAAATTTGAAAAATAAATTCTCAGAAAATGCATTAATACCAAAATATTAAAACGTCTGTTTATCCATAGGCTCCTCCCTGAAAAGAGTCCAGACATTAGAAAAATATCAGTCTACACATGCGTTTTATATTTAGGGAAATATAGTCATGCGTGACAAAAAAAAAATCTTTTAGGAGGAAACGATTTTTGTTGTTGTAATTTTGTGAATTACACTGCGCAAATCGGATGAAGAAGGGTTGGCTCTCCACAGAACATAAAATATTAATTTTATTTTATTTTTCGTGTTCGCATTTATGAGGAAAAAACAATGTTACAGACGTGACAGTTCTCCGTTACGGACGCGACCGCTCTGAAGCGGCACTAAAAGACTGCTTAAAAACTTTCACAAAGACCTTACACAGAAGACACAAAGCCTTTCTTTAAAGTGAATTTCGTTTTGTATTAATTGTATCTTAATTTTAATCTATGTTTCATCAACCAATTGCCTGGATTTTATAAATAAGAAGTAGGTTAAATATAGCAGACGATTATAAATAATCACGACACGGAGGACAATTCACTCATAAATGAACCGAAACTCAGCGTAAGGTAGCCTATTCACGGACCTGAAATATATATGTATATTGAAATGTCTACTTGTAAAACAGAACAATTCAAAACGAAAGAAAACAGACTGCTCTCTGCTTATGAAATGAAATGTGCATTTCTCTCTGGCGCACTCCTACTGCGAAGATCGCGAGTCAGCATCGTCAACTTCATCTTGACTTTATTAATAAACAATTAAAATGTCTCCTTGCTATATTTGACATATTCATAATCATTGCTTTTGCCGGTTCTTTGTGACAGCTCTTAGGTGCTTTATCGGCAGCGCCGCTGCCCTTAAATGAACGCGTCACCACCGCATCAAAAACATGATTGCGTGATGAAAACATGAAAAATACCACATAAACATAGCCTAACTGTTTAGAAAGAAAACACAGAACGAATAGCCTAATGCGCATACGTCCATCTCGCGAATGGACAGTCTTCTTCATGCCATTTTCACCCATTAGCCGCTTCTCCACTGGCCAGCGCGAGCACAGAGGCCGAAATCATACCTCACGGCACTCCTGTAAAAAATAAATCGCTATACAAATAGGCTATATCAGACGCTGCCATATAGTTTTTATTAACAGACTTGGACACCACACGCGGCTATTGACTGACCACGAACAGGTAATTTAGCCTGCTTGTCTCGCGGTCTTGCTGTGTAGGCTTTGTTTTTTTTTTTTTTTTGTTTTTTTTTTTTTTACAATTAAAACTAAAAGTCTGTTGTAACTTGTAACGCAAGCCTTACTGAACATGTACCGAGTAAAATATTACTGAAAATTGATTAGTAATGCCTTACACTACTGCGTTACAGCAAAAAGTAATATGTTACTGTAATGCATTACTTTTGTAATGCGTTACTCCCAACACTGCATAGATCTAAGTGAACAAAAACATCCTGCAAAGTTTTAAATATGAAAGTTCACCATAAAAAAAAGTTATTGTCTCTTAAATGTATGAGTCGACTCTGAGTCAATCTAATGAATCGTTTTTCCAATGAGTCATTTTCCTTTTCGTTGTGACGTCAAGACGAAAAATTATCAAATTGGCCGCGCCCACTCATTACGCAGCACAGACACCAGAGAAAACCTGAAAACATCATGTCGACGAGACTCTGTTCTGAAGTGCGAATCAAAAGCGACCTTTTTTTCACTGCCCAGGGACGAGCATGTGAAGACTCAGTGAGTTTATATTTACAACTATACCACACAAGTATAGCCACCTTGAGCTGTGTTCACGTCATTTTAATGAAGATCGCTTTACACACATAAATGCTTTCAAGTGTGGATTCGCGAGCCGCCTGATACTGAAGGAAGGTTCAATACCAGTTTATTTGGATCAGCTTCCTCCTCCGAATCACAACCTGTAAGTATTATTAATAATTGTTGCTTTTATGGGTTTTGTAGCATGCTCAATAAGTGTGTGTGTGTGTGTTGTGTGTGTGTGTGTGTGTGTGTGTGTGGTTGTGTGTGTGTGTGTGTGTGTGTGTGTGTGTGTTGTGTATGTGTGTGTTGTGTGGTTGTGTTGTGGTGTCGTGCGTGTGTGTGTGTGTGGTCTTGTTTAGAAAATAGCTGACTGTAATAATCTTAAACATATGCTGATTTTTCTGAGCAAATTTTATATTATTACTAGTATACATGGTAGTTTTTATTGTAATAAATTATAATTTAATAATAATTTTAAATCATTTAAAATTACAGCTTGTAATGCTGTGAATTTATTCAAGCTGATTTGAATGCATCCAGGCAAGATGATTAACATATTTCATATTCATGTGAATTTTGGGATGAATGTTACATAATGTCAAAATAATAAAAAAGGCATAAAATTGTTATAAAAAATAAAAAAAAAATTATATATATATATATATATATATATATATATATATATATATATATATATATATATATATATATATATATATAATATAAATAATATTAAGAATAAATATTACTTTTGTTAAAAAAATCTCCAACATGTGAAAATTTATTTTAGCAAAAGGTTTATTTAATTTAATTGTATTTTATTTTATTGATGATGATGATGATTTTATCAGATGATTTTAAACACTGTTATATCTTGATGATATTCGTGGCTGTTTTTATGAGAATAATCTGGTTTTGTAGTGTGCCGGCTGTATTTGCGTGTGTTCTCCTGTCTTAGCTGTGGGAATGTGAGAACGCCATTAGAAACGCTCATAAATCTTCATTTGTAGTTGACTGAACAGCCAAAAGGTCAAATACCCCTAAACTGCACCTGTAGTGTGTTAAACGCTTATTCAAGCACTCGTTTGTTCTCATCCGCGCTCACAGAGCAGAATTATTCATATTTACATCATTAAAGGAGGTTTGATGGGGATCTCCAGCGCTTGATGTGAGTAACAGGTGTCAGCGTTCGGTGCGGGACGTGTGTATCAGCAGCATCACGAGTGTGTGTGGGTCCTGGTGTTTCAGTGAGCAGGGGAAACACAGGCGATCTCTAGATGATCTCGGTGTGTGTTGCTGTAAGACGCAGGATTTTAGCCAAATTCTGTCTGTCACTCGTATCAGGCATTATTTCTTTTATTTCCTCGTTTGTTTCAGCGTCTATGACTACCAGTTAAGTGTGTGTGTGTGTGTGTGTGTGTGTGTGTGTGTGTGTGTGTGTGTGTGTGTGTGTGTGTGTGTGTGTGTGTGGTGGGTACAAGCAACACCGGCCCTTGCAGATTTCAGGCGGCCCCCTACACTCGATGACGAAATGTCCGAGTAATTACAAGAATATAGGAAGGACATAGATACAGCATATAAAATGACTGAATCAGCTAGCCTAGCTCACCAAAAAAAAAAAAAAACTGTTTTTTGTTACGTGCGCATCACCACTGTCGCTTCGGTGCTTCTCTCTGCTCCGCTCGATCGTCGATCTCCCCACGTGTTTCTTTTGAAAGCTTCCTATTTGTAATTACTTATATTCTCAATTCCATTCGTTTTCGCTTGAAGCCACTTTTGGTTGAATTTTTGACGACGACTCCACAATATCTGTCTCATACAACGTTTTTATGTTGCACGCAATACATGTTCACTACGACCGTCAATTCGAACAAATTACAACAAAATCCAAATGCGTGTCACATTATAATGATCAGTAAATATGTTGTCATTATTTATTCAATAAAGTCACATAAAGTAAATGCGATCAGCTAAAAGTAGTAAAATGCGATAGGGGGTTCCCGGCTGTCAATCAATATCTTCACGTGGGCCCTGATTGGTCCGAGCCCGTAAGCATCCGCGTACCCCGCTTACCGATAGTTACGCCTGTGTGTGTGTGTGTGTGTGTGTGTGTGTGTGTGTGTGTGTGTGTTGTGTGTGTGTGTGTGGTGTGTGTTGTGTTGTGGGTTGTGTGTGTGGTGTGTGGTGGTGTGGGTTGGGTGAGAGAGAGAGAGAGAGAGTGCATGTGAGTGTGTGTGTTTTAGATGACTGTAATAATCTCAAACATATGCATTTCTTACTTTGATTTAGTTCATTTAAATATTTTATTCATTTTGGTTTTTATTTATATTTCTTATTATTTTATTCATTTTTAATGTGATTCAGTATTTGATTCAATTTGATTTGATTCAAATTCACTGATTCTTCAGAATGTTTTTTTTATATATTAAATTAAATATATATATTATATATGTGTTATATATATATATATATATATATATAATATTATTTATTATTTTTTTTATTATTATTTTTATTTTATTACTAGTTTAGATAGTAGCTTTAATTGTAATATGTAATTCGCCCAATTCCTGTGGCCAGCCTGATTTTTTTTTTTTTTATTACATATTACATTTTTATTGTAATAAGTAAAAATTCACTGGATTCCCGTGGCTGAATTTGCCGGTCTGGTGTTTGTAGGTCATGTTGTTGAAGTGAGCAGGTGAAACAGGCGATCTATAGCTGAGATCTCAGTGAACACACAAAACACACACACACACACACACACACACACACACACACACACACACACACACACACACACACACACACACACACACACACACACACACACACACACACACACACACACACACACACACACACACAGACGTCAAGTTCACAGGAAGGCACTGATGTTTGGTTGGTTTGTAGAGGCTCAGGTAAACAGATCAGGGTGACCTATTCTTAGTTGTGTGGTGTGTGTGTGTGTGTGTTGTGTGTGTGTGTGTGTGTGTGTGTGTGTGTGTGGTGTGTGTGTGGTGTTTGTGGTGTGGGAGAGACTCAGTCATCACTCCAGATGGATATGGACACACTGGTATCGATGCACCTGTGTGGATAATCAGAATTATTCAAAGCGCGGTCGAGTAACTGGAGAGGTGAAATTGATGTTATCAGATCTCGAGTTGCTCAGGGTTGCGATGACAAATCCATAACTCTGTTCCAAAAACCCAGCGAGACTCTGGGCCTCGTGCAGACTCGTGAGGGACTGATGTCCAGCGCACTACACAGGCAGCAAGGATTCGTTCAATTCATCAAAAGTGACAGAAAAGGCATTTTTATAATGTTACAAAAGATTCGATTTAAAATAAATGCTGTTCTTTTGAACTTTATATTCATCAAATAATCCTGAAAATAAAAGGTGTGTGTGTGTGTGTGTGTGTGTGTGTGTGTGTGTGTGTGTGTGCACGCGTGCGTGCGTGCGTGTGTGTGTGTGTGTGTGTGTGTTTCACTTGGAAATGTCACATAGTTATCATAGATGTAAGAGTAACATTACATTTCATTCGCTTTGATCTGAACCGACTTTTATTTTAGGGTTTATTAATTTCTGCATGTATAAGCTGTATTAGTGCATTAATGCGGTGAACGAGAGAATGCTGTTACAGTAAAATACCGTGTTTATGCTTATTAAAGGCAAACACCATATTAGCTTTTTAGCTGTAAAAAGTTGGTTCGATGCAAATCTAGTTGCTATTTCTCATCCAGAAACTGTTTTTATTTTACTGTGTCATTGTTACGTATGTTACATGTACTTAGTAATAACAGTAAATTATGCATAATTACATGCAACTAATCCTCAACCAAACCTTAAAGCTGCTTTCCGTAACATTTTAAGTTAAAAATAATCCAAATTAATTATTTAAAAAAAAACATCTTCAGGCAGTGTTTAAAACTATCTGCTTGCCAATAGATTCAAAACGGTTAGCTTGTAATAATGATTTTAATTCCAGTGGTACTGGTGGGTTTTCGCGGGAAATTCGAGCATGTCTTTGCGTCATTACGTCACATCCGTACACATAAAGAAGGAGTTTCGGCTAGCCGGCTATACTGCGCGTGAGGAGATGTAGAGATGGGCTTTTCTCGCAGCACTTTACATGATTAAACTCATGGCGGATCCAGAAAGATCCAAACAACAATCATCAGTGTCAACTGGAGATTAACCAGTTATAAAACCCAAAAGACTTCGTACTTCGGATTTAAGGTGGAAAGAGAAAGGAACCGTCTCATGCGAACACAAGGATACACATCGGTGGGGCTTTTGAAAGGTGCGTGAACTCCTGAAGGTGTTCGAAACGGAAGAAGAGACGCTTTTTCTGCTGAACAAGACATTTCAATAGTTCAATCGTGTAACAGTACGTTTTCTTAATTCACACAGTTATGGAGTTTCCTTTGTTGTGCCTTTCTCGTTTAGCTATTATGGAGAATATGAATTCTGAACTACACAGGTAACATAAAACACATTAAATAACATTAGTCACGCAATGATGATGTTGTTAACATGAACAATTTGAGAACAAAGTAGGCTATGATTTGACTAGTGTAAAATTAATCTTTATGCTACTATCAGCAAGCACAGTCTGCGGTCAAGGTCACACTGCGACCCCTCCTGAACATCTGTTCCTGTAGACCGGGTCGAATCGACCCAACATGAGGGACTGGGAACCAAATCCTCTGGGAAAGTGAGTCGAGACAGAGTGTTTGGTCTACTTTAGTTTTATTCGCTTTTACTTAGGTAGATTATTTAGACTGAAGAATGTTTGAGACAAGATTTCATGATCCGTAAAGGGCTTTTATATCGGGTGAATTTATTGCTATATTTTCTTAATAGGCAACAACTTTACGCAAGTAACATGCATGCAGATTCTTCTATCTCAGCAAGCTTGATTTCACGCGTACATTACCATTAAAAGTTTGGGCTCAGTAATATTTTTTAATGCTTTTGAAAGACTCTTCTGCTCACCAAGGCTGTTTTTTTTTTTTTTACAGGATTTTTTTTTTTTTTTCATTTTAAAACAGCTGTTTTCTATGTAACTAAAGCCCTATTCGCACAGGATCAGTATTATTGGGGACCTCGTGTGATTTAGAAATTACCCCGCGGCATGCGAATTTCGTGTGGAGCATTCGCACAGGATAACCCAAGCCTGTGATTTTACTTAAATTTACTGACTTATCTCCCGGATATGACGTCAATAGGCTATTGCTTGGAAATGTCTTTTCGTTATTGGTCTAGCTGTATGATATATCATAAACACGCACGCTGCTATTGTAACCCCTCCACCCGGGTCCCACTCGACCCGCTCCAAGCGGGCCTCGAACCCAGGTCTCCGGCATGAGAGTCAGGCATATCACCTCTAACAAGGAGGCTAAAGACTGCAGCCTCAAGCATCTGTCGCTAGAGCGCCTATTGAGATCAGAGGAGTGAGGTTTACTCGCACAGCAACTACTAGCTGGCCTCCGTTACACTCACCCCCCTAAACCTCACTCCCATCCGGGTCACGGCACCAATGTAACCCCTCCACCCGGGTCCCACTCGACCCGCTCCGAGCGGCCTCGAACCCAGGTCTCCGGCATGAGAGTCAGGCATATCACCTCTAACAAGGAGGCTAAAGACTGCAGCCTCAAGCATCTGTCGCTAGAGCGCCTATTGAGATCAGAGGAGTGAGGTTTACTCGCACAGCAACTACTAGCTGGCCTCCGTTACACTCACCCCCCTAAACCTCACTCCCATCCGGGTCACGGCACCAATGTAACCCCTCCACCCGGGTCCTACTCGACCCGCTCCGAGCAGGCCTCGAACCCAGGTCTCCGGCATGAGAGTCAGGCGCTCTAACAAGGAGGCTAAAGACTGCAGCCTCTAGCATCTGTCGCTAGAGCGCCTATTGAGATCAGAGGAGTGAGGTTTACTCGCACAGCAACTGCTAGCTGGCCTCCGTTACACTCACCCCCCTAAACCTCACTCCCATCCGGGTCACGGCACCAATGTAACCCCTCCACCCGGGTCCCACTCGACCCGCTCCGAGCGGGCCTCGAACCCAGGTCTCCGGCATGAGAGTCAGGCGCTCTAACAAGGAGGCTAAAGACTGCAGCCTCTAGCATCTGTCGCTAGAGCGCCTATTGAATCAGAGGAGTGAGGTTTACTCGCACAGCAACTGCTAGCTGGCCTCCGTTACACTCACCCCCCTAAACCTCACTCCCACCCGGGTCACGGCACCAATGTAACCCCTCCACCCGGGTCCCACTCGACCCGCTCCGAGCGGGCCTCGAACCCAGGTCTCCGGCATGAGAGTCAGGCGCTCTAACAAGGAGGCTCAGATTATGTAACTATGTCTAATCATTCTTTTTGTTTTTGCTTTTCTGATGATTTTCAGCTTTCACTTTCTGCAAATTGTGTAGTTGTGTAAAAGCGATATGACAAGCACCCAAAATACTATCAAAACACTCCAAACTAGCCTCCATTCTTCACGAAATATGGATAAAAAGGCGCATATGAAACAAAAACCTTGAAAAAATGATATACGAATGGGCCAAATCAGAGATGTTGATTCGCACGGGACTGATATTATCACAGGATCTCGGTGTTCGGCGAAATATAGTAGGTCATTTGCGGGGGAATTTTTACTTTACAAATTACAGACATGGCCGATTCACACGGGATTAAGATCTCAGACAAACTCTGCAATTATTACAAATGACTAGAAGTCACCAGATAATACGTATCCCGTGCGAATAGGGCTAAAGTGTAATTTATTCCTGTGATCAAAGCTGAATTTATCATCATTTCTCCAGTCTTCAGTGTCACATGATCCTTCAGAAATCACTATAATATGAGGATTTGATGATGATGATGATGCTCAAGAATGATTAATGTGAAAAAATTCTTTTTTTATTTTTGTGGATACATTTTATTCTTAAGGATTCTTTGATGAATAGAAAGATTTATTTGAAACATTTGTAACATTATAAATGTCAATGTTGATCAATTTAATGCATCAGTATTTCTTTCAAAAACCTTTGCAATGGTTGAATGATGTATTTGCAAGTGTATTCAATTACAATTCATGACACAATGCAAGTGTGTTTTTGCTCTTTTGTTTTAGCTAGTCGTGTGTGTGTGTTCCACATGCCGTCCTCTGACTGATGGACACATTTGCCAGCTGTTGTTTGGTCAAAGGTGGCGTGTGATAATGCTAGTCATGTGTCTGAGGTAATGCTGTATTTTTAAGCTGTAGTCTGTGCGTTGGGTCAGTGTTTAGTAACGATGGAAACACACGTCTGTAAGTGTGCAGGTGTAGTGTGTGAAGCTCCAGCTAATGATCCTCGGTTAGACTCGCTCTCCGTCCCTGAAGCGTAACGCAGGTGTGTGTGTGTGGACACACAGCTCACAGCTCATAGAAAAGACACATGGGATCTGCCCTATGGCCAAAGTCATACATCACCGTGATGTCATCGTATCATTATAAAGTTATTTTTGCCGGAACATCAATTTAAAAAGGTTTTATGTTTTAATAATCACGTTAATGACTGTGATGATCCAGTGAATGAAATCCCTTCGAGATTAAATCAGGTCGATCTTAATTGGTGAATTCACTGAATCTCAATTGATTATTTAGGTATTTTTATTTGGAACATTGCTAAGGTGTTCTGGGTGGTTGCTAAGGTGTTCTGGGTGGTTGCTAAGGGGTCTGAGTGTTCTCTAGGTGGTTGCTAAGGTGTTCTGGTGGTTACTGAGGTGCACAGGGTGGTCTGGATGTTGCTAAGGACTTCTGGGTGATTGTTTAAGAGTTGCTAAGGTGTTCTGTGTGGTTGTTAGGGGGTTGCTAGGATGTTCTGGGAGGTTTCTCGGAGGTCACCAATGCATCCTGGGTGGTTATTTAGAGGTTGCTTAGATGTTCTGGGTGGTTTCTAGGGGGTTGCTAAGGTGTTCTGGGTGGTTTCTAGGGGTTGCTAAGGTGTTCTGGGTGGTTTCTAGGACATTGCTAAGGTGTTTTTGGTGGTTGTTAGGGAGTTTCTGAGGGGTTCTGTATGGTTGCTAAGGGGTCTGAGTGGTTTCTAAGTGGTTACTTAAGTTTCTGGGTGGTTTCTATGATGTTGCTAAGGTGTTCTGGGTGGTTTCTACGTGGTTGCTAAGGTGTTCTGGGTGGTTTTAGGGGGTTGCTAAGGTGTTCTGGGTGGTTTCTAGGGGGTTGCTAAGGTGTACTGGGAGGTTTCTATGAGGTCATTGAGGCATTCTGGGTGGTTGTTAGGAGGAGGCCAATGTCTTCTGAGTGGTTTCTAAGACATAGCTTGTTCATAGCTTGTGTTCTGGGTATTTTCTAGGTGGTTACTACGGTGTACCTGTTTTATGGTCCAGCATGTGAAAATGATGTGTCTGGTTACTAAGTGTACGTTTACATGACATCAATGTACTAAAAAGATAAATGTTTTTCCTTTGAGTTTTTTGCGTACAGACGACAACATTATGAAAATGATCCCCTTCACGTGGATCTGCAAAAACGACTAAAAACGCCAGGCCAGTAGGGGGCGATGTCACTGTGTAAAGAAACACATCACACGCAAGTTTTCACCAATTCGTGTTTTTGTAGTTTATATGGAGACGATTACAGTATCGTTTTCAAAAACTTGCACTTTGAAACTTTGTAACAACACGATCCCTTCAACAACCACATCTTTTGAGGATTTATCTCTGGAGCACACACACACACTCAACTTTAAAACTTTACTTTAGGTTACTGAGCAACCATAGTAGCGATATTTGCTTAGCAACCCCCAGAAAATGTCATTTAGCGGCCTGATTGTGCTGTGCTGGTATTTTATCAGAACACATTGCTATAAATGGTCTCCTCCTGGGTTGAAACTCAATGGCATCATTAGCTTTCATGGGTTCTTAATGTTTTCTGGAGTGCATTATTTCATTAGCAAGGCCTTGAGTGGCCCTCAAGAGTTTTATTGCTCCGACTGCCATGGAGCTCCAGATAAACAGGATGAACATCAATCATGTGACTCCGCCCCGAAATATAATGGGCTCAAATACACAGCGTCCCGTGGACCGCTGCACTTCAGGGTTCAGAGATGCACTGCTGCGACTCAATGCTAATGAATGTAAATAATAATCAGTGCTCTTAATTGAAGGGGAAGGTCTTCATAAACCCAACAATAGAAGAGAGAGGAAAAACATGATGAAAGGAGAGAGACATGTTATCTTAGGCCACATTTACACATAGCCGGGTATTTAGAGAAACAAATATTTCCTCTCCGTTTTCAATAATAACATCGTGCAAGAAACATATTTTTCAAAAAAGTTGTTAGACTCCGCCCCCTGTTGCTCCTGGTTAGACTCCACTCCCTGCTGCTCTTAGTTAGACTCCGCCGCCTGTTGCTCTTAGTTAGACTCTGCCCCCTGTTGCTCTTAGTTAGACTCCGCCCCCTGTTGCTCTTGGTTAGACTCTGCCCCCTGTTGCTCTTAGTTAGACTCCGCCCCCTGTTGCTCTTGGTTAGACTCTGCCCCCTGTTGCTCTTAGTTAGACTCTGCCCCCTGTTGCTCTTAGTTAGACTCTGCCCCCTGTTGCTCTTAGTTAGACTCCGCCCCCTGTTGCTCTTAGTTAGACTCCACTCCCTGCTGCTCTTAGTTAGACTCCGCCCCCTGTTGCTCTTGGTTAGACTCTGCCCCCTGTTGCTCTTAGTTAGACTCCACCCCCTGTTGCTCTTAGTTAGACTCTGCCCCCTGTTGCTCTTAGTTAGACTCTGCCCCCTGTTGCTCTTAGTTAGACTCTGCCCCCTGTTGCTCTTAGTTAGACTCCGCCCCTGTGCCTGTTAGACTCGCCCTTCTCTTAGTTAGACTCCGCCCCCTGTTGCTCTTAGTTAGACTCCGCCCCCTGTTGCTCTTAGTTAGACTCCACCCCCTGTTGCTCTTAGTTAGACTCTGCCCCCTTTTGCTCTTAGTTAGACTCCGCCCCCTGTTGCTCTTAGTTAGACTCCGCCCCCTGTTGCTCTTAGTTAGACTCCGCCCCTGCTGCTCTTAGTTAGACTCCGCCCCCTGTTGCTCTTAGTTAGACTCCGCCCCCTGTTGCTCTTAGTTAGACTCCGCCCCCTGTTGCTCTTGGTTAGACTCTGCCCCCTGTTGCTCTTAGTTAGACTCCGCCCCTGTTGCTCTTAGTTAGACTCCGCCCCCTGTTGCTCTTAGTTAGACTCCGCCCCCTGTTGCTCTTGGTTAGACTCTGCCCCCTGTTGCTCTTAGTTAGACTCCGCCCTCTGTTGCTCTTGGTTAGACTCCGCCCCCTGTTGCTCCTGGTTAGACTCCACTCCCTGCTGCTCTTAGTTAGACTCCGCCCCCTGTTGCTCTTAGTTAGACTCCGCCCCCTGTTGCTCTTGGTTAGACTCCGCCCCCTGTTGCTCTTGGTTAGACTCCGCCCCCTGTCGCTCTTAGTTAGACTCCGCCCCCTGTTGCTCTTAGTTAGACTCCGCCCCCTGTTGTTCTTGGTTAGACTCCGCCCCCTGTTGCTCTTGGTTAGACTCCGCCCCCTGCTGCTCTTAGTTAGACTCCACCCCCTGTTGCTCTTGGTTAGACTCCGCCCCCTGTTGCTCCTGGTTAGACTCCACTCCCTGCTGCTCTTAGTTAGACTCCGCCCCCTGTTGCTCTTAGTTAGACTCCGCCCCCTGTTGCTCTTGGTTACACTCCACCCCCTGTTGCTCTTAGTTAGACTCCGCCCCCTGCTGCTCTTAGTTAGACTCCGCCTCCTGCTGATCATTTACATCAACCCAGATAAATACGCCGTCGACCGCCATCATAATTATCCTACCCTAAAACCCCATTTCTCCCAGTTGACCCGGCAACACATAACCGGCGTTATCAAAAATCTCCACTTTGGCCGGAGTTTTTAGAAATAATCGTTTTCTGTGATAAAAACGGGGTTTTCGTGTAAATGAGAGGGAAACGGCAGGGAAGTATCTGCGTCTTCCCTTCATGTAAACGGGGCATTATAGGGATGTGACTGAAGCCGAGTACATTATTCGAAAAAGGCTTCAAAATAAAGCTGCACGATTCTGGATTAATTAAGAATCACGATTTTATTGTTTCAAACAGAGATTCTCCCACGACTCTGAGCGGATAACTAAATAAAATAACATGTTATTCACTACAAGTTCTGACGACATGTTAATGTCTTATTTAAATGTCTATTTAATTTGAATGAATCAATTTGAGTGAATGGTTCAATGACTCACTCTTAAAGACTTGTTTCATTACTGGATGAATCACTAGCTATGTTTCCATCCACACGTTTTTATCCGCATTAAGTGATATTGAATGAAAAATGTCTTATGGAAACGGTAAAATTCAATTGAAATTCATGAATATCGACTCAAATGAAATGCGTTCGGTCTCATGGGATTTTATCTTGATGGATATACGGCTTATGCGATAAACACTGATGGAAACGTTACTATGGCGCGATCCATTTTGTCTAGCAAAACTTTGTTCGCAAATGTTGTCTTGAATGTTGTGCAATTCAGTGCGAAAATGAATGGAAACGCCTTAAAAATACTCAAATCAATTCGATAGACAAATTTGATCGCAAAACAGCATGTGACGTCATTACACACAGGTTTTTATTCGCTTTAAAGTCGTTTGATGGAAACACACTTTCACCAGCTTTATTCACATGAGTTTTTTACCGAACTTCAGATAATTCGATTGACAAGTGGATGGAAATTTGGCTACTGTTTCTGAACGAATCTCTTGAATTAATGATTCAATCACTAATATATTTTTAACAGTTGCTTAACTTGTCGCCACCTACTGGTGTAACGATGTAATCGAAACAATCATTATTTGAAGCGTTACTTTCAAAAGGTGAGTAAATTATGAACTATCCGTTTAAGAGAGACTGGCGAATCGTTGTGATTTAGGAATAAGATCGCGTTTGTTTTTGAATCAAGATCACAATCTTTTAACGATTAATTGTGCAGCTCTACTTCAAAACTAATAACTAGTTCTACCGAATAACAGAAAAAATAGTAACTCCTTTTATTTGTTTGATAACAGGTGAGCCAGGTTATAGTACAATATTATATATAAAGTGTGATATTATATATAAACCTCTGAAATTATTATGCAATATAATGAGTGTGGATTGGGAAAGATCTCCAAGCCGGGACTCGAACTCGGGTCGCCTGAAACACAACCGCACTACTACTTCAAGCACT
Source organism: Chrosomus eos (assembly GCA_036326025.1). Taxonomy (NCBI): domain Eukaryota; kingdom Metazoa; phylum Chordata; class Actinopteri; order Cypriniformes; family Leuciscidae; genus Chrosomus; species Chrosomus eos. The sequence goes on from CM070840.1 coordinate 3,376,239, forward strand.
GCCTACAAGGCTATCTGCTCTGACAATTAGGAAATATTTAATAATTAAATAAGTGGTATTTAATCTGTTATACAAGGCATTTTTGTTAAATGATAACTATGAAGGAAACAGAATTGTTTGTCTATGTATTCGTTCTGTCCATCATCCCCAGGGGCGCCATATAGGGGGGAAAAGTTAGGACAATTCCAAGGGCCCCTGACTGACAGGGGGCCCAGCAAATAGGTAAAAACTTTTTGAAAAAAAAAATATATATATATATATAAAACATCATCATTGAGTATATTTCAAATAATAATAAATTGAATTATGTCTTTTATTTGACTTATTTTGGCAATAAAAGTTAAATATCCCATTAACTAAAAAGTAAATATCCATATTGACAGACCACCCCCATGTATCTGCATGAAATGGTTTGGTCCTGACTCCTGCCTAAGCACGCGTATCGGTGACGGTGTTTAGTAGAGGTGTGCGATACCGCTAGATTTGGTATCGATCCGATACCAAGTAAATACAGGGCAAGTATCGCCGATACCGATACCAATATCGATACTTTTTAATAATTAAGGTGGATGCGTCTTCAACCTAAATCTAAATGAATTTTCATGACTTTTAATTTGTTTTTGTGATTTGCATTTTGGGTTATTAATCAGTTAAAATCAGTACTACAAAAGCTTTTGTTCAGCAACAACTTTTGGTTACTTCTGTTCTATTTAAATAAACAAAGTTACAAAATGATTACTTTACAAATATAAAACATGTAAAAACAAATTCTCTTTTCAAGTAGCATGTTAACAAAAAATGTTTCTCCTCTTTTGTGCACTTCTTTTCAGGATTTTTTTCTTAAATAAAGTCACAAAGTTTTACTTCACAACAAATATTATAAAAAATGTAAAACAAATACTCCTTGTAATAAGATATAATGAGAATAAAATAACGTCATATTTCCTCCTCTCTCCGTTTCTGCAGCTCTACATTTTCTGGTCTGTGATTTTTCATATGTTTGTACAAATTAGTTGTATTGCCACTGTATTTTAAAGACTTTCTACAAATGGTACAAGTCGCTGTTGTCTCATTTTCGGCCTGAAAATACAGCCATACAACACTCCTCTTTCTCTCTGCTGCCATTCTCCGTCTTTGACTGTGCTGCTGTAGACTAGAAATGCGCGGTTGCGCGCGCGTCTGACTGACTGCTGGTGGTAGGTAGCGGTAGCGCGCTAGTGGTGAGTCACGTGACGGTACAACACAGGAGAGGGGGAAGAGAGCAGAGCACTCTTTGGAGGAAGATTACAGAGAGCTTGCTAAGTTGCCCTGCTCTGTGAAAGCAGCAGCATTTTGACAAACACGGTCAGGTAGCAAAAGGAGAGAAACTGAAACTTAAGTATCGATATTTTCACGTTGGTATCGATCAATACCGATACCAACGTTGGTATCGATATTATCGATATTAGTATCGATCTGCCCACCTCTAGTGTTTAGCAGACAGTCAATCGCACGGCGAAGGCGCCGGCGTGCTAGAAATACAGAGAGACCATAATGTCGAATGTAAGATAATAAAAACTGGTTTCCAAGAAAAGGAAAGAGAGAGAGGAAAGGCTGTCGTTCTGTATACCAGTTTTTCACAAAGAAAGGTGGGTAGCCTTTAGTCTGTGAGTGGTAACCGGTTGTCCATAGTGAAATAAGCTAGCTAGCTGCAGGCTAATGTTAGCCTACATTTCATCAACATTTAATAAGTGCAGGGAAACGTTTGCAATATATTCATAATGAATCATCCATGCCCCTTTTAGCAGACTTAACAACAACAACAGATGGGTCAGCAGCACCCCAGTCTCCCCATACTAACTGCACCCCTCCCTGTCCCTGTCCCAGTGAAGAAGGTGAGCAACATTGTGTTAATGACTTAGCATCCTTCCAGGGAGTCTGTGTGGGGTTCTCTGTCTCTCTTGCTCTTTTTTACCATAAATTTTTTTTTTGACATCAACAAAAAATATTTTTGCCCATTATGACAATTAAAAAAAATAATCTCCTGTCTGTACAGTAGATGCAGTTAGAAACAATAAGTATCTTACCTCAACCTGCAAGTAAGTTACAGACAGTATTAAAATAATCCAGTTTGATCAGTTCATTTAGACTGAATTTTGGCCGTAAATGACATCTATACAGACATTATTATTTTCCATCATGAAGGGCAACACACACACACACACACACACACACACACACACACACACACACACCACACACACACACACACACACACACACACACACACACACACACACACACACAGTATCTAATGTGTTTGTGTCAATGTTCTGTAGTGTTAGTGTTATTTATTGGTGTCTGGCAAAAAAAATATTGAAATGCATACTGTATGCAGACTTGCATTTATAAATCACCAGCAGTAAATATTGTGCTAGTACTAGTAGAACTACAAGAAGCAAGACAGTTGCAAGCCTTTGATTAGAGTTATGTAAAGCTTTTGATGGGACAGTTAGGTCCTAGAGATGTGGTGACAACAGCTGCGCAGAGGGGGCCCAATGTGATTTTTTTGTCATGGGGCCCAAAATTCGTGGCGGCGCCCCTGATCATCCCTTTACTTCATTCAACACACAGAGAATCATTATCTATGTCCTCGGGTCAAATAATTCACCGTACAGTATTAAGGCATAAAAGCTTAAAAGCTTCTTCAGTCTGAACTCTAATAGTAGCAGTTCTTCCAGAAACACTTGAGTCACAATTCCATGAATTCAAATAACCTGTTTATTTCAGAATAATTGCAGGATGAGTCAGTGCAGGTAATTGTGTGTGTGTGTGTGTGTGTGTGTGTGTGTGGGAGGGAGAGAGAGAGATCTGGATGAAGTTTGCTCACTTTATCCAGGGCTCCTGGTTAGACTCCGCCCCCTGCTGCTCTTGGTTAGACTCCGCCCCCTGTTGCTCTTGGTTAGACTCCGCCCCCTGTTGCTCTTGGTTAGACTCCACCCCCTGTTGCTCTTAGTTAGACTCCGCCCCCGGTTGCTCTTAGTTAGACTCCACCCCCTGCTGCTCTTAGTTAGACTCCGCCCCCTGCTGCTTTTAGTTAGACTCCGCCCCCTGCTGCTCTTGGTTAGACTCCGCCCCCTGCTGCTTTTAGTTAGACTCCACCCCCTGCTGCTCTTAGTTAGACTCCGCCCCCTGCTGCTTTTAGTTAGACTCCACCCCCTGTTGCTCTTAGTTAGACTCCACCCCCTGCTGCTCTTAGTTAGACTCCGCCCCCTGCTGCTTTTAGTTAGACTCCACCCCCTGCTGCTCTTAGTTAGACTCCGCCCCCTGCTGCTCTTAGTTAGACTCCGCCCCCTGCTGATCTTGGTTAGACTCTGCCCCCTGCTGATCTTGGTTAGACTCCACCCCCTGCTGATCTTGCTTAGACTCCGCCCCCTGCTGATCTTGCTTAGACTCCGCCCCCTGCTGATCTTGCTTAGACTCCGCCCCTGCTGATCTTGCTTAGGCTCCGCCCCCTGCTTCTCTCACTCACCTCATGTATCCTAGCTCTGTCCTCTGTATCTATCTATCTATCCATCTATCTATCTATCTATCTATCTATCTATCTATCTATCTATCTATCTATCTATCTATCTATCTATCTATCTATCTATCTATCTATCTATTTATCTATCTATCCACATATCCACATATCTATCTATGGTGTCACAGTACTTTTTTGTCAGCTTCAAATTAAAAGTCACATCAAATAACTGGCCCAATCAGATAATAGTCTGGGCTCAGGTGGAACTCACTAACATTTTCAGCGTGAAACAGGATCAAATGCATCATGCTAGTTTTTTTAACCCTTCTGAACCGAAACTGAAGCCCCTGTTGTTGTGATGCTGCGGGGTTTCAAGGCCAGCTGATAAAGCGTCTCATCTCACATATTGAAATGCCACGTTGGTGGCCGAGCTGTGATTTATTCCTCATTGGGTCCTTGGCTTTCCTGCGGAGAGGGCGACCCTCATTGTGTTATGAGAATATGACCATACAGCAGTTTATTATGCCTCAGATGAGATGTGCTGGTACTTTACTGTGGGATCGACTCGCTGGATGATAAAACAGGGAAAATCCCACAGACTCTCATTCAATATCATAGGCACTTGGACTCTTTTCATTAGAGACAAGAATAAACTCCCAAATGCACATAATTACTCAAATTTAAGCTCAAATTAACTGAAAATAAAAGCTAATTCAAGATATTAATACACATTATAATAGTAGGCTATATTAGCAATGCTAAAATAACATTAAAACTGCAATATGACCTGTACCATCCCTGACACACGATAACCTGAATCTCTCTGGATCAAGCTCTCATGCTGCTTCTGTCACTATAGATTCTGTGACCCACATTGAATTACATAATTCTCTTCAATTGTTGACATTTAACAAATGCTTTAGTATTTGATTCTGATATTTAGGGGAGTTTGTGCTCCGACTGCTGCTTGAGCTCAAGCGATTTATTAGTTTGTTTGTGTGTTTGTTTTTTTGTTTGTTTACAACCATCACTTTTATTCACTCCTATTTGGGGGGGGGGGTTATAGAGAGAAAAAAGTCTCCAAAATAAATATTTCCTTTATTATAAACATTTACTTTATTGTTTCTATTACTCCTTTTCCCAAATGAGTCGTAACCTAGAAAATACTTGGAACTAGGGGTGTGACGAGACGCTTATCTCACGAGACGAGACAGACACGAGATTGGGTTCACGAGAACGAGACGAGACGAGATTTTTGCACAATTTTTCAGAAATCCTCAATGACAAAATTCATGACTGGAAAATTTTGCAATGTTTAACTAATAATCTTATTAAGTAGACCTGAAATGACATGCATTAGGAGTATGAATTATCAAATGCATTGAAAGAAAACAATATACAACAATATAACCTGGCTTTTAATAATAAAAGGTTTTTATTGACTGGCTTTTCTCCTGTATGATTTCACATTAGTCTCTTCAGACCTTACTGTACATTAAGAGCTTTCAGAGCTTCTGATTGAGGCTGTGTGTGACCTCCTAACTGAACTCTAGAAGTCTTATTAAGTGCAAACAATAAGTGCAAGTGCAACCATAATCAAAGTTAGCGCACAGACTGTTTATAATTGTTTTGAAATTGCTGTTTTATTTTGCACCGGCAGCAGTGGCGGCGCCAGGGGGGAGCTAGGTGGTGCTGTAGCTCCCCCTATAATAGCCATAGCACCCGCCCAGCACCCCCAAGAAATGTCTGTGATTTTTTTTATATTTATATTTTAATGTCATCTCATGTTTGAATAGTCTTTTCATGTTGCTAAAAAGGGTATTAAAGAATAATTAAAAAATATATATTTAGTCTAAAAAAACATGAGGCCCAAACAGGCGATCTTCTTTGGCCAATGGACGCGGCGCCCGGTGAACGTTTGCAGACATCCCAAGTCTCACGTATATAGATAGCGGCTCCCTGATGGCCGCAAATTAGTTCAAATCTCGCGGAATCTAAGCTCCAAACGTGTAGCGCGCGCAAGACACAAAGAGCGAGAGACCTTGCGTGTGTGTGTGTGTGTGTGTAAATGTGTGTGTGTGTGCGCATGAAGCGCATGTTGCGCACGCAAGACAGAGAGAGCGAGAGACCTTGCGCGTGTGTGTGTGTGTAAATGTGCGTGTGTGCGCATGAAGCGCATGTAATGCAACCATCCCCCCCCCCCCCCCCCCCCCCCCCGTCAACAAAACCGAACTATCGGCCCAAAATTCAAAGCACCGTCTATTAAGTGTTGAGCATCCCCATAGCACCTGCAACAGAAAATCTCTGGCGCCGCCACTGACCGGCAGTAATAGGGTTAATGCGGTGAGTTCGGGAAAGGCCGGTAGAGAAACGAGCCTGGTGTGTTTGTCTCCACAGTTGTTCTTGCGTTCCGATTATAAGTTCAGAAACAGAGCCTCTTGTCTGTTGTCTTTAAGACATTACAGTAGCTACTCTCTCAATATTCGAAGTGCAAACTGAGACGATAGCCGCAAATAAACAGTCCAGAGATGGGTATTGGGAGACGGACTATTGTATGTTCGCGGCCTAATTTGTGCGCAATGCACATCAGCGAGCTTGTGTTTTACTTTCACTATCGTGACCGCGCGTACTCTGTGTATAGCAGCGGTGCTGAGCGTGCATTATACAACATAAGATCAGACGTTTAGTCTATGTTGCGCAACGAATCCTCCGCCATCCTCACGCGATCAGTGAACTGTGATTCGTGCTGCACTGATTGCAACGGCAACTCGTGCTATATGAGCAGAGCAGACTTTAACATTAGTTTATAATGGTTTTTAATTATTTTTATAAAACAGCAAAACGATAGTTTAGGCGAATGTGAGTGTAGCGGTGGAATATTCTATGGTAATAGAAATCGCGAGACAGCTTTTCACTCGACGGGAAATCTCGTCATGTTTTAGTCTCGCGAGGTCTCGTTACACCCCTACTTGGAACAGTTTAGTTATACAAGGCAGGCAAAAATATTTTTTTTCACTGGTCAATTTTGTGATATTTGTCTTCAATAGCACATCTTCTTTCAGACTGAAATACATATTTAGGTCTTTATTTTACTACAGTTTGTCTTTTTGCGTCTGTAGATTTCTCATAAATTCATCAAAAGTTGTGGTTATAAATCATCACACACACCGCTAGAAAGCTCTCTCTCTCCTGCACAACACTGTCGCATCCAAATATGGTCATTTCCTTTTTATCAGCAACCAATCGTGAAAGTAAAGGGGGATTTAACTCTAAATGAGCGATCTCATTGGCTGATGCTAAATCTTTAAAGCCCGTTTTCTCAAAATGACTTTTCTCTAAAACTCAAGTCTGAAATCTCCACTTCAGTCGCACATACACACACCAAACTCTCCAGTCTTGTACCTAGTTATATTATGAACACATTTACTGAGGGATTTGTAAATATATTATTCCTAGCCTGATTTATATAACATTTTATTCCAAAAAACATGGCGAAAATCATTTTTTAAGGATATTAACAGTATTCTGATTTACAAGTAGATATCCATAAATCCCTCTGAATTTTTTCCCATCTAATATGTGAACACAATGAAAAAATAATTTTGAACCTGGCTTTATCCAATACTCATTTCGTTTTTTAAAATATATGCAAATTAGCGCATATTTTATTTTACAATGACTCATTTGCATATTTAAACATTAAATTACAGAAAACTTGTAATACATTTATTTCTCATCTTAATGTAGGTAATCAACTGGGAAAGTTTCGTGCTGATATCTGCTAGTTAAAAAAATTACTCTATTGACTTGTAGTGTCTCGCCTTAAAAATATTGTGATAAATGTATTGAATGCAGTGAATAATAACACAAAATAACAGGGTTTGTTTGTTCAGTGTGTGTTTGACGTCTCTAAACTCTTCCCTGTTCTGCTGTACGATATCTAACATACAGTATTGAGCTGCGCTGTGTGACTTCACTGCAGGTTTGATTTTACAGTAGTTAAAATAACACATTGATCTTTGGCTCTGCGCTTTCACTGGGCTTATGGGTAATCTGGCCTGCTTTCACTGAGCGCACACGTCCTGATCAATAAAACAGTGTTATGACATTACAGAACAACAAAATACAACCTGGGCCTCGAAACATGATGCATCTCTTCAGTTGTGACCCAAAAAACACAGATCTGTTTTCCTTAGATATGTTTTATTCAAGTTTCAACTTTATCTCATAAATGCATTGAGAAATGTTTGAGTTCGTATTGAAATAGAGTTCTCAAATATGTTTATTTAAGTTTAAAATGTGTCAAAAACGTACTAGGAAACATTTCCGTTCATATGGAGATATTTGGATTTCATAACGATTTCATATGTGTTTTTAAGTGTAAAATTTGTCTCAAATCTGCTGAGAAATATTTCAGTTCATAAGATCTTTTCAATTTTCATAGAAATCTCAATTATGTTTTTTTTAAGTCATTTTAAAACGCGTCAAACTTATTTTTGAAATATTGCAGTGCATATTGAGATTGGTTTTTGAAATATGTTTTATTAAGTTTAAAATTTGTCATAACTTTCTTGAGAAATACTTGATATTTGGGTTTTCATTGAGCTTTCAAATATATTTCCAAGTTTCAACTTTATCTCATAAATGCATTGAGAAATATTTCACTTGCTATTGATATATATATTTTTTTATAGAAATCTCAAATATGTTTAAAATTTTTCTTAAGATTCTTGAGAAATATTTTAATTCATATTGAGATATCTGACTTTGAAATGCAGACTTGGGTTCTCAAATATATTTTATTTAAGTTAAACTTTGAATCAAAACATTTTCTCCAAGAGAGAAATAAAAGCAGACATAAAAAGTTCATCTTGAGATTATGAATTAAATGAAAAGCCAGTTTGAGAAACGTCTCCATCACTCATAAGAGAAACACTTTTCCTTCAGGATGTTCAGTCCCTGAGGTGTGTTTTACTGTGGATCTTATATAAGCAGCTGATGCAATGCTGTGTGTGTGTGTGATGATGTCCGTGTCCTGAGACATTAAACGCTCCAACCGTCCCTGTGCTGTTATATCGAACGACCCGACGGGCCTTTAGCTGTCGCTAGCAGCTCAGAATAGCTACTGTCGCTAACATCAGTGACAGATCTGTGCCTTTAGCAATCAATGGCCATTTTACACTAGTTTTAAATAAATAAGAAATAAGAAATTACCTTTTTCTGATATTCTAAGTGCAAAGTGTTAGCGCTTTGTTTCTGCGTAACTGAATATACAGATTGAGTTAGCATGAATGAAACTCTCGTGACCTCTGCGCGTCAGCGCCAAACGTAATTATTGAAAAGTCAGCAAGAGGATAACGAATAATTCAGCGCTTACAGTGTTGTCAAGTGAACGTAACACTGTGTGGAAACTGTGATCCACAGAGGAACTGTAACCGGAGCGCTTGGTCTCTGTTAGCAGGACGAGTGTGTGTTTGTGTGTCTTACTTACACAGAAGGACTTGAGCTGGGAATCAAACTTTGGGTCAAATATGGACAAACCACATTTGGGTTTGTCCATATTTGACCCAAAGTTGGGTTTAAACAACCCAGCATTTTTTAGAGTATTCTCTGACTTGAGGTTTATATGTTAATCTATGTTGTGTATTTGATTAGATCCACTTTAAGCAGACATTTAAATACTTTACTTAAATACTTTAAGAGACTCTTTAAAAAAACATGAAAAAATCCCGAACTTTTGAAGTATTTGGAGCTGCTGTGTTTGGGTTTGTGAGTTTTAAAGGGGAACTATGCAGCTTTTTTAGTTTAACTGAACAGCTTCGGAGTTATAGGAATGGTTATATGACGTTTTTCGGGTTGAATGGTGGTCGTCTCGCCCTGGTGCCTGTGAGCGGAAAAAACACACTTGCAACTTTGGCCCGGGGCCGCCGGCCTCAGCGTCAGGAAGTATCGCATGATATCAGCTCTCGCGATGTAACGAATTGCTTTACGGCGCTGCACACATACACGCCCCCATCCAGGATCCGGCTAGCTATAAGAACAACCTAGGCACGGGCGTCAGTGTGGTTTGAGATGTGCTGGGGACAGAGAAGCGTTCGGAAGTGCATTTTCGGAAGTGCTGGGTATAGAGATGCACCGATTACAATTTTCTAGGCCGATTCCGATTTCCGATTTTTCAGAGTTTGACCTGCCGATACAGATTTTAGCCGATTCCGATTTCAATTTTTTCAAACCACTTTACAGCACACACAAATATTTATTTTCTATCTTCTCTTTAATAGAACATTTGGCATAGAACATTTTTTGAGCAGATCGCTATAAAATATAACTATATAAATTACTCCTGGTGTGGGAAATTCACACACATCTAAAGTGCAGTGTTATGGAAGAACCATTTCCTTCTTTTCACATCCAATATCCAACTAAATTTTTTAAATATATTTAGCAAACTAAACTTCTGTATGAAAACAGGTAATGGCAATAAAATAATATATACATAACAAATAAAATAAAATAAATATAACCTTGCAGTATAAAGATATTTCTCAACACACACACACACACACACACACAACACACACACACACACACACACACACACACACACACACACACACACACACACACACACACACACACACACACACACACACACACACAAACACACAGTGACAGGCCTATTGCAATCACTTTTACATCAATGGCAAGTTATATTTCTCAAACAGTTCTTATCTCTTATCTGACACATGTCCAGTCAGGCTAAAACAGGACAAGTGGAGCATGTGAAGGGAAACGATTGGGAAATAATGTTTAAATGGGTAGATTTTCTAATTTTTGAGTCTTCATATTCTTTTGTGACATAGCCTACTACAGTTTTTGTTAAAACACACCAGACATGCAAATTCTGTGCATTTTGGGCACTTTTTGGGTGAAATCATATTTATTTTGTCCATCAAAAGTGCGCTTTCACTTTAATTGAGCGCGAGCAGAATAGACTCGGCGCCGAAACCCGCGCTTCACTGCTGCTCCCGCTCCGGGTGTGAATGACCTCATTGATTAACAGGCACGCCGAAGAAAAAAAAAACCTGCTGCTCACGCTTGCGGTGTGAAATGGTCGTAATTCACGTGGTTACATGTGCGTTGCGTGTGCACTGATGTTGCACGAAGTTAATCATGCGGCGCCCGAGTGCATTTGACCGGCATAAAATCGGATTATGTCAGACTGACCGGCCGGTCGCTGGTCATGGCCGATCACGTGAAAATCGTCCGATTCCGATCACCAGCCGATCAATCGGTGCATCTCTAGCTGGGTACAAACTTGTCAAACTGTGCAGCCTCTCTGCTCGACCCGTAAATAAATGCATCGATCCGCAAGTTTTGTTTGAGTTCTTTAATGGTCTAGTGGTAGATCTTTTGCCAAGCGTGTCAGAGGTTACAGGTTCTAAGTTGTTTTTCTCTCATCAAAACTGAATATGTTCATCAGTGGTTACAGTCTATATCAAGCAGGGACGCGTTTGTGTGCATTTTATTTTGTGATTTCATCGGAATGAATAGAGAGTCTCCACAACGGCGATAGATTGAAGAGCGCGTCCCGCCACAAGAGACGCTATGTATCCATGACACTGATAGCAGCGACACGAGCGCTCAGGTTGAGTTCAAAAACACATTTTAGCGCTAGATCTCTTATTTAAAGGCACACTATGCAAGATTTGTACCTTAATATAACAGCTTCACAGGGGTATCATCAGGCCGTGAGTGCAGAGACGCTCTGCGTGAGTGGTGTTTACGACAGTAACGTTAAATACAAGTTCTCCACAGCGACTCTAGGGGGCGCTGTTTGACAAAAACGGAATTCCTGCATAGTGTGCCTTTAAACACGAGTCCGGTCACTCAGATGACAGAAGGTTTCCTTGCTTTCTCTCTGATCCTCCATAAAGTCGAGTTTATTAATGCAAACAATATTACTAGTGCGCATACTTTGGGTGTGTCAATGCAAATTAATAAAGTTCAGTTTGCATGTCAACCACATAACAACTAGGATTGGGTATCGTTTTAATTTTAACGTTTCCGATTTCGATTCTGCTTATCGATTCCTAATTTTGATTCCAATAAGGAAAAAAAAAATGTAGATATCATTCACATTTAGTCATATTGTAAAACATTTAATTGTAGCTGAATATCATGATAAAAAATAAACGGGTTAAAGAACACTTACACAAGCATTAAAAGTACTATAGAAAAACCACCAGCCTAACTAATATAAATGTCAAGCATTATTAAAGACAAGTAAAGACTCAGTAATTAAAAAAGAAGAAATAAAAAATTAGCAATCGCAAACAGATACAACTGAAATAAACAGTGTTCTCTTACGAGAGTATCTCTCGTACTGCGTAATATCTTACGCTATGGGGAAACACTCTTTCCTCGAGATATTGAAGCCAAAAATTATCCTTAATTTTTAATCATGCAAAACGCTTTTGCAGCAGCAAGCAGACAAGGGCGAGACAGCTCGCGCGCCCATTGGCTGCCTTGCTGGAAAAGCTGCAGCCTATCGAGTGAGGCACTGCGTGACGTAATGACGAATGGGGGCGCTTCGCGCCCATTTCGTCATGTCCCGCCAGTAAAGGCGTGGTCTCGCCCTATAATACCCTCGATAGCTGTATTTCCTCTGATTTTTTCATTCTTCACGCGAAGCTCACGCATCGCGGGATCCAGAGTGAGAAGCCGCGCCGTTGACTTGTAGCCTTCTCAGCGGGACGTGCCATCTTCTGAAGTCGCTGGCCCAGCCGCCTTCAACTGCCGTACCTGCTGCGCTTTCCGGCGTACTATATCCTTTTACTCTGCTAAGTGTGTGTGTGTTTGCTTACGTGACGCAACACCCATTTCTACTGTTCTAAAAGAGCTGCGTCTTTTTAAAGATGCCTTCCTGTGGTTCTTGCCGAGCCCCACTCAGCGACGAGGACCGCCACGTCATCTGCGTGTCCTGCCTGGGTGAGGATCACGCGGCCACCGCGCTCGCTGACGGCGGATGCCATCATTGTGAACGCTTGCCTATGGTGACTCTGCGGACTCGCCTAGCTTCGTTCTCCGAGCCCGCATCCCAGCCCGCCGTGATGCCGCGCCGCAAGAAGCGCCGCGCCCTGCGCGCGCCCGAGCTATTTCCAGCCCGCCAAAGCTCGCCGGTTCGCCCGCCAGCTTCGCCGGCTTCGCTCGAGTCGCTCCCAGACGGACAGCGGCCGCCGTCTGCCGCCGCGTCCGCACTTGAGCTCGACAAACTTACCGGAGACGGCATTGAAACTGAGCCGATGCGTCCGCTCTCTCAAGCCGTGGATTACATCGGTCTGAATGGTGAGATACATTTGTGGCTAACGCTATCCGAGATGACGGAAGCTGAGCGCTCCGTGTTCCTCGACGTTCTCGCTCTGCTGGACGCCGCCCCCCTCAGCGCGGGCCCCGGCCGAGGATTGAGATAAAGCCCGAGGTCTCAAGGCCTTCCTAGTCTCTCTAGGAAAGCGACGGTGTTCAGTTCCCGCTGCGGCCGGATTTTCACCAAAACTTCTCGCTCGTTCAGTTCCAAGCAATGTGACTGTTCCAGTGTATTTCGCAGTGAGCAAGCTGGTTCCACAGCCCGCTTGCCTGCGCACAAAGGCCGTCGTTTCGGCTAACTAGCAGCGCCGCCAGGCCCGAGATCAAACACCGCGCTCTCGCTCTGCTGGACGCCGCCCCCCTCAGCGCGGGCCCCGGCCGAGGATTGAGGTAAAGCCCGAGGTCTCAAGGCCTTCCTAGTCTCTCTAGGAAAGTGACGGTGTTCAGATCCCGCTGCGGCCGGATTTCCACCAAAACTTCTCGCTCGTTCAGTTCCATGCGTTGTGACTGTCCCAGTGTATTTCGCAGTGAAGCAGCCGGTGTCTCAGCCCGCTTGCCTGCGCACAAAAGCCGTTTCTATGGCTACCCAGATAAATCCAATAAAGAGTGCATTTTCTGGTGTTCCGGCCACGGCCGATGGTGTTACGAGTGTTGTAAGAATGCCCACGTCCCAGTGCCCATTCCCACACCCAGACACAGCCCGCCACGGTGCAGGGCTAGCACAAATAAACCAACTCATGTTGGTTGTGCAGAAAATGTAGTGAACGCGCCCATACAATGCCCGCTTACACTACACGATGCGTGTCCCTTGGTTTCTGTAAAAACGAAACTAACACACATTTAGTCGGCGCGAGCCGACAGTGTTCTCAGTGCAGTAAATGTGCCCGCTGTTTTCGCATTTCCTCACTGACACGCCGAATCCCACGGGATTCACCCCCGCTCGCTTTCTATGCACAACCCGTCACAGAGAAGCTGAGCGCGGCCAGGCTGCCCGCTGTGATTAGCGCGCACCTCGCACGCTGTGAACACAGCGTTGATTCAGTCGGCGCGAGCCGAGTGTTCTTCGTGCAGAAAATGTGCCCGCTGTCTCGCGCCCGCGTTTCTCACAGACACTCCGAATCTCACGGGATTCGCCCCCGCTCGTCTTCTCTGCACAACCCGTCACAGAGAGGCTGAGCGCGGCCAGGCTGCCGGCTGTGATCAGCGCGCGCCTCGCACGCTGTAAACACAGCAGTGATTTAGTCGCGCGAGCTGACAGTATTCTCAGTGTAGTAAATGTGCCGCATTTAGTAAATGTGCCCACATTCCCTCACACGCGCCGAATCCCACAGGATTCGCCCCGCTCGCTTTCTCTGCACGTCCCGCCATAGAGAAGCTGAGCGCGGCCAGGCTGCCCGCTGTGATCAGCGCGCCCCCCGCCTCGAACGCTGTAAACACGGTGCTGTGTTCCCAGTACACAGGGGCTCTCGAGCCGCCGTCCTGCCGCGGCCAGAGCCCAGATTTCATTCTACCCCTAGCTATTCACGCAGATGCGTGGTCAAGGCTTCCCGGGGTATCAGAATGGGTGTTGAACACTATAACGAGAGGCTGTTCGCTACAGTTCGCTCGACGCCCCCGCCGTTATACGGCGCGAGTCGAAACTACGGTGTATAGCGAAGTGTTTCATCTACTTCGAGCCGAGATAGCGAAACTACTGAGAGAAGGGGCTATAGAACCTCTATCTCAGGGCGAAGGGGGCTTATACAGCAGATATTTTCTGGTACCAGAAAAAAGATGGTGGGCTCAGACCCATTCTAGATCTGCGACTGCTGAACAGAACGCTCGGGAAGCGCCAGTTCAGAATGCTTACGACCAGGAAAATCCTCGCGCAAGTGCGCCAAGGAGACTGGTTCATGTCAATAGATCTGAAAGACGCCTATTTTCAAATACAAATAGCGTCCCATCACAGGCGATTCTTGAGATTCGCCTTCGAGGGCCAGGCATATCAATACACAGTCCTGCCGTTCGGCCTGTCCATAGCACCCCGTACGTTCACGTAGTGCATGGACGCGGCCCTCGCCCCCCTGAGACTTCGGGGCATGCGAGTTTTGAACTACTTGGACGATTGGCTGATTCTATCTCGTTCACGAACGGAGCTCATAGAACACAGGGCCGCATTACTCGAGCACCTCGAGGAGCTGGGCCTTACAGTCAATTGGGCGAAAAGCTCACTGCTCCCCAGTCGGAGAATTTCCTTTCTGGGAACAGTGTTAGACTCGCTATCCATGACAGCACGCCTGTCACCGGAGCGCGGATTGAATATTCAGCACGTCGCGAGATCCTTCCGCCACGGCTCTATAGTCCCGCTCAGAAGGTTTCAGAAAATGCTGGGTCTGATGGCCTCAGCAGCCTCCGTACTCCAGTTGGGCCTGCTCCGCATGCGCCCACTGCAGCTATGGCTAAAAGCACGAGTTCCCCCAGGGCGTGGACCGCGGGTCTATTTCGCCTCAGGGTCGACCTTCAGTGCGTTTCAGCTCTGAAACCGTGGAAAGTGACCGACTGGTATCAGTCAGGTGTGAGTCTGGGGATCGCCTCGGGTGTGAAGGTGGTGTCTACGGACGCCTCCACATCGGGGCGGGGAGCGCTGCTCGAGGGCAGACCGCTAGCTGGCCTATGGTCAGTACGGGAGAAGCTCCTTCACATAAACTGCTTGGAATTAATAGCAGTCGACAAAGCGCTAAGGCGCTTCTGTCCCCAGATAATAGGCCACCACGTATTGGTCCGGTCGGACAACATGTCAGTGGTGGCGTACATAAATCGCCAGGGCGGCGTCAGGTCCCGAAACCTTACAGGCTGACGGAACGCCTCCTGGTCTGGGCTCAGCACAACCTGCTCTCGCTGAGAGCGGCGCATGTGCCTGGTCACCTAAATGTGGGGCCAGACAGGCTGTCCAGAAACAACGTCCCAGCAGGAGAATGGTCTCTGCACCCGCAGACGATCCAGCTGCTGTGGGAAACGTTTGGCAAAGCGCAGGTGGACCTGTTCGCGTCCCAAGAAAACGCTCACTGCCCGAGATTCTTCTCGAAAAGCCGGGACGCGCTGGCCCATGTTGGCCCCGCCGCCCCCCCCTATATGCTTTTCCCCCTGTCTCACTCCTGCCTCAGGTGTTGGAGCGAATCAGGAGGGAGGGATGCCCAGTGCTACTCATAGCTCCGCTCTGGACAAACCAGTCGTGGTTCCCTGTCCTGATGCAGCTGACCAGCGCTGCCCCATGGCCTTTACCGTTGAGGAGAGACCTCCTCTCTCAGGCGGGAGGCTCGATTTGGCATCCTCGCCCGGATTTGTGGTCCCGGCACGCATGGGCCATCAACGGGTACCCGCTGACCTCCCAGAGGGAGTGTTAAACACGATCGCGTAGGCTAGAGCCCCGTCTACCAGACGGCTCTACACCTCGAAGTGGTCTGTGTTCTCTGCTTGGTGTCAAGCGTAGAGCTTTTCACCTGTAGACTGCGGGGTTACGGAAGTGCTTTCCTTCCTTCAGGAGCTACTGGATAAGGGCAGGACCCCTTCCACGCTCAAAGTATACGTGGCGGCCATAGCAACGTTTGTAAAACCGGTGTCTGGCCAGTCACTAGGAAAGAACGACTTAGTCGTGCGTTTCCTTAGAGGAGCTCGGAGGCTAAACCCTCCCAGGCCCCTTCAGTTCCGACATGGGACCTTTCCACGGTCTTGGAGGCCATGAAAGGTGCCCCATTCGAGCCAATCCAGTCGTCAGACATCAAACACTTGTCTTTCAAGACAGCGTTTCTTATGGCTCTCGCTTCAGTGAAGCACGTAGGGGACTTGCAAGCGCTCTCAGTGAGCGCGTCATGCATGGAGTTTGGACCTAATGACTCAAAGGTCTTACTCAAACCGAAGCACGGCTACGTGCCAAAATCCCTCAACACACCGTTCAGGGCACAGGTGATTTCCCTGTCTGCCCTTCCGGTTCTCAATGAGGAGAAGGACGCGAGTCTCCTTTGCCCTGTCAGGGCACTAAGGGCTTATGTGTCCCGCTCGTCTGGTTTCAGACAGACTGAGCAGCTTTTCGTTTCGTTTGGCGGCCGTGCTAAGGGACTTGCCACTTCGAAACAGAGCCTATCCAGATGGATAGTCGGTGCCATAGCGCTGGCTTACACTGCTAAGGGCCTACAGTGCCTTTGGGTGTTAGAGCGCACTCCACAAGAGGCATGGCCTCCTCGTGGGCATGGTCTAGCGGGGTTACCCTGCAAGATATTTGTATGGCCGCGGGCTGGGCCTCGCCGTCTACATTTATAAAATACTATAACCTGGAGGTTCCCGCCTTGCAAGCTAAGCTTTTGGCGGTATAAAGTTCAGTGCTATCTGCCCGCTGTGCGGCTCAGATACTGAGTTTGACCTGCGTATTGCTCACTGACCGGTACAGCAGCTCATTAAATTGTCGACACACTTGTGGCCACCCAGTTCAGGCTGAATGTTCACCCTGACGGTATGGTCTATTTGTCACATGATCAGCTCCTTCGGATGCTATTTACAGGGAATGATGCTTCTAGCCTCTCTTCCCTCACTCTCTGTGAGTTTATGGTGATTATGCACTATATGCGCCCCGGGCTTCGGCCCCTGGGACTTTGGTGTTGGATCCCTACCAGCACGGCGTGTTGCATGGTGTTCCCCATAGCGTAAGATATTACGCAGTACGAGAGATACTCTCGTAAGAGAACGTACTCGGTTACTAACGTAACCTCGGTTCTCTCTAGAGAGGGAACGAGTACTGCGTATCTTGCCGTGCTTGGAATACGCTCTGGTTCGCTTCGGCGTTGAAAAATCAGAGGAAATACAGCTATCGAGGGTATTATAGGGCGAGACCACGCCTTTACTGGCGGGACATGACGAAATGGGCGCGAAGCGCCCCCATTCGTCATTACGTCACGCAGTGCCTCACTCGATAGGCTGCAGCTTTTCCAGCAAGGCAGCCAATGGGCGCGCGAGCTGTCTCGCCCTTGTCTGCTTGCTGCTGCAAAAGCGTTTTGCATGATTAAAAATTAAGGATAATTTTTGGCTTCAATATCTCGAGGAAAGAGTGTTTCCCCATAGCGTAAGATATTACGCAGTACTCGTTCCCTCTCTAGAGAGAACCGAGGTTACGTTAGTAACCGAGTACGTTTTAAGATTTTCAGGTATCCAGGTACAGAAACTTCAATCAAATGTAATAACACTGCACTTTATAAATAAAATATACATTACAAAGTTACCAAAGTTATTCAGTCAAGTACGTGTACAATTTCTCTTATTTTTTTTTTTTTTATTTATTTTTTTTTTTTTGTTGATTAGCGTTATTATAGAGTCAGCAGGAATATTAGGCTGCTGTCACTTTAAGAGCTGCACGGATCTAATATACTGATAAACACACACCACACACACACACACACACACACACACACACACACACACACACAAACACACCAACAGGCTGATAGAGGTGACCGGTGGACAGTCAAGTTGTCATTCTTTCTATTACATTATAGCTGGCTCATAAATGTACAAATGAAAACTCTATCTTAAAGATTTTTTTAAGTAAAAACCTACACATAGCCCCTTTAAAGTGGTGTTGCAGAAGTCGACAGCATCAGGTTATGAGTGTGTCATGGTAACTCTGAGCACTGGTGATATTTCTGAGTCTGGTTTGAGGTTTGCACAGGCAACAGCTCTTAGGAAGCGAGGTGAACAATGCAACACCGTCTGAGGGAACATGTGAGACATATTTTGCAGGTGACCGAAACAATGTGTTGCCATGGCAACCCTTTTGACCCGCAGATACCCGATATGGCACCAGCCTGCACTTACTCTCTCTCTCTCTCTCTCTCTCTCTCTCTCTCTCCTCTCTCTCTCTCTCTCTCTCTCTCTCTCCTCTCTCTCTCTCTCTCTCTCTCTCTCTTCTCTCTCTCCCCCTGCATTTGGGTTTTCACATCGTGATGCAATTATATTTTATTTGAATAACATTGTAGTCATAAGTTTTAGTTTTGCACAACTCTTCGCAAATGTGTGTATTGAATTGTTTAGAATAGCTATACATTTATACCACTTGTACAGTGTTCGACTGACATTGCATTGAAGGTGTACTTTTTATGCATTCAAAATGTACTATATTACTGCAGTGTGCAGCTTGTATTCTGATAATAGTACTGTTATTTTATGCAAGTATATACTAGAATAAAACATTTTATATAAAAAGGACGACCTGAGGCATATCTAGAAACCAAATGTTTGTGTGATGCATGTCACATCTCATTCAACACCCTGGAATAGTTTTGGGTAGTTTTGTACAGAAATGTGTTTTTGCTTGATAGAACTGAAGTGTGTGAGTCTTCAGGCACAGAGTGTTTGCTTGGCCTTTCTGCTTCAGTGTTTCAGTACAGTGAGGAGTTTTGTAAATGTACGTCTCACGTCTCGTGTGTGTTGTTGGAATATCCTCGGAGAAGGGGATTCCTAGCGTTGCACTTTCAATAATTCTGATTGGCTTCTTTCATTCATGAATTGCAGCCGAACGATTATTGGGAGGAAATTGCAGCTGCTTACAACACTAGAGTTGATTATCAGAGTACCGGCACTCTGGGCTTACTGTGCATATCTAATCACACACACACACACACACACACACACACACACACACACACACACACACACACACACACACACACACACACACACACACACACACACACACACACACACACACACACACACACACACACACACACACACACACACACACACACACACACACACACACACACACTCTCATGCACACACACACACACACACACACACACACACACACACACACACACACACACACACACACATGCTCTCACGCACACACACACACACACACACACACACACACACACACACACACGCTCTCACGCACAACACACACACACACACACACACACACACACACACCACACACATAGACGCGCGCACACACGCCACACACACACACACACACACACACACACACACACACACGCTCTCATGCACACACACACACACACACACACACACACACACACACACACACACACACACACACACACACACACACACACACACACACACACCACATCACTCACTCACTCACTCACTCACTCACCACCACACACACACACACACACACACACACACACACACACACACACACACACACACACACACACACACACACACACACACACACACACACACACACACACACTCATTCACACACTCTCTCTCTCTCTCTCTCTCTCTCTCTCTCTCTCACACACACACTCACACCCACACACACACACACACACACACAGTTGTCCATTGAACGAGGCCCTGTCGACCCCCTCAGAGTGTGTAGGTGGTGGATGTGACATTTAAAACCAGTTCCACACGTCTCCCGCTGTTCACAGGCCTCACACTGCGACAGAAACACGAGTCTCCGTGTACGAGCGCCGGAACACACTCAGACCTGAATAGCTGGACGTAAGAAATGAGCTGTATCTGAAATGTGAACAGGTATAGAACTCGACTGCCTACACACAGTCAAAACACAAGAATAATGTGTGGGGGAAAGCATGCTGTGTTTAAAGGCACAGTTAGATCATCTGTCATCGTTTACACACACTCACGCTGCTCCCACCTGTACGACTCATTCTTCAGGGGAACAAACACTAAAGATGTGATGCTGTTCATCTCCATAGCATGAAAGTGTGCACTGACGGATCTGTCCAACTCCTGAAAGCAGAATAAAAGCATCATAGATGGACTTCATACAATACAAGACGATCATGCACAAGTGTGTGGTGCTTTTGTAGAGCTTGACGACCCCTAGTTACTGTGATCAAGCACTGCATTATCATTTCTGGGATAATGACACTTCCAATGGGATGCAAGGCGGCTTAAAAGTATTAAAACGAGACCAAACAAGATGTAAAATAAGATTAAATATTACTTTTCATTTGTTCACTTAACAGCTGTTGTCCAGGGTTGTCAAGGTCTCAGACAACCTGGATATAATCATTTTAAAAGTAATTTTTAGAACTGCAAAAGTCATGGAAATTAATAAAAATCATAAGTCTTTCTTTTTTTATTTTTATAAAATGGATGTTATATGTAATTAACGGAATGATCAAGGTTTACTTTTTGTTAGCAATTTATTTAATATATAATATATATAATAATAAGTTATATATAGAGTATAAATTGCTATTTGAGAGTAAAAAGTCATTTTAAAATCACAAGCAGAAAAAGCATATCAATTTATTGTTAATAAAAAGTGTAAAGCATGAAGATCATTTAGTTATTGAGATTATGGTATTTAATAATTTGTAAATATTTTATGTAATCATTTTAGTTTGCCACTCCTAGTTTCATTAAATAAAAAGTTTGAAAATGAGCATCTTTGTCATTTTAGCAGAAATATTAGAAATATTGTCTTTGACAATGAGGGAGTCAAACAGCTTGAGAAGGGCTGGTTTGAGCTGGTTAGAGCTGGTTTAGGGCTGGTTAGAGCTGTTTAGGGCTGGTTTGAGCTGTTAGGGCGGGTTTAGGGCTGGTTTGAGCTGGTTAAGCTGGTTTAGGGCTGGTTAGAGCTGTTTAGGGCTGGTTTGAGCTGGTTAGAGCTGGTTAGAGCTGGTTTAGAGGCTGGTTAGAGCTGGTTAGAGCTGGTTAGAGCTGGTTAGAGCTGGTTTAGAGCTGGTTAGAGCGGGTTTTAGGGCTGGTTAGAGCTGGTTTAGGCTGGTTAGAGCTGGTTAGGCTGGTTTAGGGCTGGTTAGAGCTGTTTAGAGCTGGCTTAAGCTGGTTTAGGGCTGGTTTAGGGCTGGTTAGAGCGGGTTTTAGGCTGGTTAGAGCTGCTTTATAGCGGTTTAGGGCTGGTTAGGCTGGTTAGAGCTGGTTTAGGGCTGGTTAGAGCTGGTTAGAGCTGGTTAGAGCTGGTTTAGGCTGGTTAGAGCTGGTTTAGGGCTGGTTAGATTAGAGCTGGTTTAGGGCTGGTTAGAGCTGGTTAGGCTGGTTTAGGGCTGGTTTAGGGCTTGTTAGAGCTGCTTTATAGCGGGTTTAGGGCTGGTTTAGGGCTGGTTAGAGCTGGTTTAGGGCTGGTTAGAGCTGGTTAGGGCTGGTTTAGGGCTGGTTTAGGGCTTGTTTAGAGCTGCTTTATAGTGGGTTTAGGGCTGGTTTAGAGCTGGTTTAGGGCTGGTTAGAGCTGGTTTAGGGCTGGTTTAGAGCTGGTTTAGGGCTGGTTAGGGCTGGTTAGAGCTGGTTAAGGCTGGTTAGAGCTGGGTTAGGGCTGGTTTAGGGCTTGTTTAGAGCTGCTTTATAGCGGGTTTAGGGCTGGTTTAGGGCTGGTTAGAGCTGGTTTAGGCTGGTTAGAGCTGGTTAGGGCTGGTTTAGGGCTGGTTTAGGGCTTGTTTAGAGCTGCTTTATAGCGGGTTTAGGGCTGGTTTAGAGCTGGTTTAGGGCTGGTTAGAGCTGGTTTAGGGCTGGTTTAGAGCTGGTTTAGGGCTGGGTTAGAGCTGGTTAAGGCTGGTTAGAGCTGGGTTAGGGCTGGTTAGAGCTGGGTTAGGGCTGGTTAGAGCTGGGTTAGAGCTGGTTAGGGCTGGTTAGAGCTGGTTTAGTGCTGGTTATAGCTAGTTAGCACTGGTTTAGAGCCTATAATTGGAGAGATGCTGGTTTCAGTCAGTCCATGAAGTGCTGTGACATTGAGCAAAACAAACTACAGGTTGATTTAGACAGATTCATAGAGATGTTCTTTGCAGTGTTTTAAAAAACACACAGCTTTTATATCCTCCTGAATGTTTCTGCTTCTCTCTCCTCAGGTCTTGAACCTCTTCTTGGCGTTGCTCCTCAGCTCCTTCAGCGCGGACAACCTCTCGTCTCCAGATGAAGACGGAGAAATGAACAACCTCCAGATCGCCATCGCTCGCATCCAGCGGGGAATGCTCTGGCTCCGGCAGGCGCTCTGCGACTTCTTCAACGGCAACTTCAAGCGGCGGCGGCAGAAGGCGAAGGAGGCCAAAGCCATGCTGAAGCTCAAGAGACTCAGCCAGCAAGCGCACTGGGTGGAGGGCAACGGGACGGCCGCCGTCATCGAGCGTGGCGGGGAGGAAGACAGTTACATGACCAACCCCAACCTCACCATCAGCGTTCCCATCGCACCCGGAGAGTCAGACGTGGAGTTCCCAGAGGAGGAGGAAGAGGAGGAGGAGGAGGCCAGCGAGAGCTCGGAAGAGGAGGCGCAAGAAGAAACCAAGCCGGTGAGTAAAGCTACATCTTCCATTCTTAAGGCCATTGCACACTGAGTCCGAAATTTTCAAATGCGTTTTTTCGTATTCGTGATTCGGTGGCTCTGATTTGTCAAAACACCATTCAAACACCATTCAAACTGCTTGATACGGATGCGAAAAACGCAGAAAATCGAACCCGATCCAAATTTTTTCATGACGGATGAAAGTTTCGGAGGCAGTGTGCAAGTGTGATTGACATAACGTGAGATCAAATATTTTTTTTAACGTGCAAAAATTTCGGATGCGGATTTCGGAATCAGTGTGCAATGGTCTTTACGCTGTAAACCCTAACACTGAAAATAATTCATTTGTTTGAGTAGGGCCAACTTAAATTATACAAACTAGTTAAATCAAATTAACTTTTATGAGTATTTAGTACTTTCATTGTCTTTCAAGTTCACAGAACTCACATAATTTAAGTAAACTGAACTGTTTCATTGTTTTTGAGTTTTATGAAATTATTTCTTTTAATTTAGACAAACTTAAGTTCAACTCAAACTGGGATTTCTATTTTCCAGCATGCTTTGCCGATGGCACTCGAAAGGGTAATGTTAAAATTAAGTTGTTATACATGTTTACATGACAATACATGTTTTTGTGTGTGTGCAAGATTAATGTTAAGTGGGAGATTAGTGACTAATGTCTTGTTAAGCTGGTTTAGAAGAATTAATGTTAATGCTGATTTTAGGAGAGTTATTATGGTGATAAGTGGTGCATGCGGCTTGGTTTGAGAACAATGTTAAAAGCTTTATATTGCTGTTCTCATACAGAAAGTACCATGCTTGTTAACATTGTTAGCGTTAGCAAATGAGCAAGTTAGCATTTATTGAACTAGCCTGTTATAGTTTATACTAATAAAAATGTTCACTTTGAGGTTTCGTGGAAATGTTAAATTAGATGTATGAATTAGTTTGCTCATACGTTTTACTTGTTCTTAAGTTGAAATGTTTGAGTACCCATCCACAAACATTGTGTAAAACAATCAAACTGCAGTCAGTTAGACGGTCTCTTCTCGTCTGCCAGAAAAAAAAACAACTGCAAAGTGGAATAGACTTCATGTCAATGGTCGAAACGTGAGACTAGATCTATAATATCCTTAAAATGTGGCATTGATGCTCTCATTAATGTTTCATGTGAGTGATTGTGAGCTTAGCGGCACAATAATGCAGTTGCATTGACTGAATCAGGTGCACTTCAAAGGAATTTTTATTTTATTTTATTTTTTTATTTTTTTCTTCATCTGAATGGTACGAAACTTAGTAAAGGTTTTGGGACTTGATATGTGACACAGAAAAAAAAAAAAAAAAAAAAAAAACATGATTCGAACAGGTTAAATGGTCCTGAAAAAATTGTCAACTTGTGCTCCTCGCGTTTGATTTTCTCATCGTTTTAGAGTAAAATGTATTTTTGAAAATATATATTTCATATAAAAATAGAATGTTTGCACATTTTTCATAACAATAAACGTAAAATTCTGTAAAAAATTTTAAGTTTACTTTTTAAAAGTTTCACTATTTCACTTCTTTCACCAAGTGCTGTCTTTGATAAAAGATCAAACTTAAGTCTGTGCTTTAAAGCATTCAAGATTTACCACAGTTTAAGCTGCAAATGTAATTTTCAGGTCTATGCTCAAAAAGTAAATACATGGATTATAAATACAGCGTAAATATAATTTAGTACCATAAAATACAAAATATTAAATTAAAAACATTATCGAACTAAAATATAGTACATTCATTTAATTGAAATAAAAATAAATCAATTTCAGTAATTTTTGACCGACACTCGAAGAGCACCAGAAAAATACAAAATATTAAATAAAAAACATTATTCAACTAAAATATAGTACATTCATTTCATTGCAATAAAAATAAATAAATTTCAGTCAGTTTTGACGACACTGGAAGAGCACCAGAGGGTTCATTTAGTGTCCATGTAATTTACTAAACTAATCCTGTTTCTTAAACCGTTAATGCGTGCTGTAACGGGACAGCGGCGCACGGATAACACACAGATCCCACACTTTTGAGTTCATGATCACGAAGGTTTTCAGTTATCTCACAGAAAGAGACTGATAAACATCTCTCACACACACATCTCTCACACACACATCTCTCACACACACACGCTGTCTCCTTCTGTCTCGCTGTTCTGAACGCCCACTCCCTACAGCGTCTTTCTCCAGAGATGTTTTCCCTGAGGACACCCCAAACACGGAGGTCATGTCCACATTCCCCACGCTCAGATCTATGAGTTCTGCGAGTGAAGCGTGGCCATATGCCGGAGCGAGTGCCTAGAGGTCCAGCGTGCATATGTGTTAAACACACATCACAGATGCTTATGAAAGAGGGATTATGAAAGACTTTGCATGAATTCACACACACACACACACCACACACACACACACACACACACACACACACACACACACACACACACACACACACACACACACACACACACACACACACACACACACACACACACACACACACACACACACACACACACACACAAAACACACACCACACACACACACACACACACACACACACACACACACACACACAGTATTGTGACATATTATTTCACATTTTTACTATATTTTTGATCAAATAAATGCAGCCTTGGTGAGCAGACGTCTTGCAAAAACAAAAAAATTACTGAGCCTATATGTAACACTTTACTTGAAGGGGTGTGCATAAGACTGACATGACACCTTCATAACCATGACACATGTTATGAATATGAAGTAGGGTTTATGCATGTTTATGATAACTGTCATTAAGTGTCATTCACTCAATTATGACATTTTGAATGCAAATATGACATAGTTTGAGATTACTTTGTTATGACACCTTGACATAAACCATAACATCATAACCTGTCAGTGTCTTTGTCATGACAACTTGACATTAAATTAAGTTAAACTGTCATGTGGTTGGGTTAGACATTGGCTGTCATGAGGCCATTATAACTGTGTCATTAATATTTTTCGTGACCTCAACTACAGTGGTACACATTGAATTTGTCATTAAAAAGTTATAATGTCTTCATGACAGCCAATGTCAAAACCAACCACCTGACAGTTTAATGTAATGTTAACCAATAAAGCTAAGTGCTTTCTTAAGTTTGATAATTAATCTGCTGTCATGTTTATGACAGGTTGTGTTGTCTTAGTAATGTCAAGTTGTCATGACAAAGACACTGACAGGTTATGATGTATTGGTTTATGTCAAGGTGTCATAACAAAGACATCTCAAACAATGTCATATTTGCATTAACTTCATAATTGAGCGAATGACACTTAATGACAGTTATCATAAACATGGATAAAAGCTTCTTCATATTCATCACGTGTCATGTCATGATTATGAAAGTGTCATGTTAGTCTTATGCACACAACTTCAAGTGTTAGCGCATAGGGTATATACAAAATACATCTCAAAATCATTCATTTCTTTAGTTCAGCTTTTCACTTAGGGCCCTTTCACCTTGTTTGGTCCGGACTTTTGGACTTTTCAGTTTGGTCCGAATCAAAATTACAGGTGTGAAACCGGATCACGGTCCGGACCAAAAAGAGGAAATTTGGTCCGACGCAAAGAGGTAGTCTCGGTCCGGATCAAACTGAACAAAGGTTTGGTTCGTTTCTATTGTGAAAGCATTTCTGTATGGTTCGGACTTTCAGCCCATTTTACAGGAAGTTCTGGTGGTTCCCGCATAGCCGGAAAAACAGAAGGTGGCCGGAAAAATGAGCCGTGGTCTCTCCCCAAATGGAGGTGCCAGAGCTCGCATGATTGCTTGCAGTCTTCTCCTCCTGCTTTCCTGCCGGCGGCGATACAATGTTCGCACGAGGACGTTCATTTAGCGAATTTGAACTAGCCGCGAGTATAGTTGGTGCTGCAGGTAAAAATATAAAAATAACAATATAGTTGCAACGATATGCGCCGGATTGACAACACGCTGACGTCAGATGTCAGGGCATCTGGGGGCCCTGGTTCACGCGGGTCCTGATTTGCCAGCATGCACTCTGCTGGCGTGTGTTTGGAGAGTTCCCTCTCATGATGCCGGTGTGTAACAGAAGGACTCATGAGTGTCCCGTTGACACAGACACACACACACACACACACACACACACACACACACACACACACACACACACACACACACACACACACACACACACACACACACACACACACACACACACACACACACACACACACACACACACACACGTCCTCAGACTGATCTTACACACACTGACCGTGCATGTGTGTGAGACTGAATCTGGGACACACACCTGTGTGACGAGTCACTCGATGACTCTGATATGTGTTTCTTCTCTTTAATCTTCACTACACCTGTTCCACCTCATTCTGTCCCTCTACATCTTTTATCTTCTCGTTTACCTGTTCTTTTATCTTTCTGCACACCTGTCCTCTCCTGCACGCTTCTCTCTCTCTCTCTCTCTCTCTCTCTCTCTCTCCTCTCTCTCTCTCTCTCTCTCTCCTCTCTCTCTCTCTCTCTGTGTGTCTCTCTCTCTCCCCCCCCTCCCCCTCTCTCTCTCCCTCTCTC
>CM070840.1:3406491-3453991 GCA_036326025.1 Chrosomus eos
TCGTTCTGTTGTTCGACTCACTCGTTCTGTTGTTCGACTCACTCGTTCTGTTGTTCGACTCACTCGTTATGTTGTTCGACTCACTCGTTCTGTTGTTCGACTCACTCGTTCTGTTGTTCGACTCACTCGTTCTGTAGCTCGACTCACTCGTTCTGTTGTTCGACTCACTCGTTCTGTAGCTCGACTCACTCGTTCTGTTGTTCGACTCACTCGTTATGTTGTTCGACTCACTCGTTCTGTAGCTCGACTCACTCGTTCTGTTGTTCGACTCACTCGTTATGTTGTTCGACTCACTCGTTCTGTTGTTCGACTCACTCACTCACTCGTTCTGTTGTTCGACTCACTCGTTCTGTAGCTCGACTCACTCGTTCTGTTGTTCGACTCACTCGTTCTGTTGTTCGACTCACTCGTTCTGTTGTTCGACTCACTCATTCTGTAGCTCGACTCACTCGTTCTGTTGTTCGACTCACTCGTTATGTTGTTCGACTCACTCGTTCTGTTGTTCGACTCACTCGTTCTGTTGTACGACTCACTCGTTCTGTAGCTCGACTCACTCGTTCTGTTGTTCGACTCACTCGTTCTGTTGTTCGACTCACTCGTTCTGTTGTTCGACTCACTCGCACGGTGCTCTACTTGGCCAGATGTGATTCTCGCTTTCAACTTCATTATTGAGACTTTCTAGAATTACATAGCCTGTGTGTATATCTATATTGCATCATGAAAACTGGAACCAATTTGAAATGATTCAAGCTTGTGACATGGTGCATTATCCTGATGGAAGTAGCCATCAGAGGATGGGTACATGGTGGCCATAAAGGGATGGACATGGTCAGAAACAATGCTCAGGTAGGCCGTGGCATTTAAACGATGCCCAATTGGCACTAAGGGGCCTAAAGTGTGCCAAGAAAACACCATTACATCACCACCACCAGCCTGCACAGTGGTAACAAGGCATGATGGGTCCATGTTCTCATTCTGTTTACGCCAAATTCTGACTCTACCATCTGAATGTCTCAACAGAAATCGAGACTCATCAGACCAGGCAACATTTTTCCAGTCTTCAACTGTCTAATTTTGGTGAGCTCTTGCAAATTGTAGCCTCTTTTTCCTATTTGTAGTGGAGATGAGTGGTACCCGGTGGGGTCTTCTGCTGTTGTAGCCCATCCGCCTCAAGGTTGTGCGTGTTGTGGCTTCACAAATGCTTTGCTGCATACCTGGGTTGTAACGCGTGGTTATTTCAGTCAAAGTTGCTCTTCTATCAGCTTGAATCAGTCGGCCCATTCTCCTCTGACCTCTATACACACACGCACGCAGACACACGCCGCACGCGCACACACACGCACGCACACACCTCTCACACACACACACACACACACCGCATAGACACACACGCGCACAGACACACACGCACACACTCTCACCCACTCCTCACACCACACACACATACACACACGCAGGCATGAAGTGGCCTGGTCCCCCTGCGAGAGTTTATTTATGGGCTTTTGTGTAACTCTCCCTCAGTGCTGGGATTCCTCACGCCGGCGAGAACACAGTAAACTTGAGTTTGTGCGCGTGCGAGTGGAATAAAGCTGCCGGCTAACGTCCCGTCACGCTTCCTGACACTGACACAACACAGGGATACTGATGATGTCATACTGAGCTCATCCCTGTTTACTGAGTCTCAGAGAAACCTTATCATATTCTTCTTCAATCACATCAGATCGTAGAATAACAGAAACTGGAGCCGGAGCGTCAGATGGAGTCACCGGAGAGGCAGGAAATGTATACGCGTCAGGTGGAGTCGCCGGAGAGGCAGGAGAGGTATAAGCGTCAGGTGGAGTCGCCGGAGAGGCAGGAGAGATATAAGCATCAGGTGGAGTCGCCGGAGAGGCAGGAGAGGTATAAGCGTCAGGTGGAGTCGCAGGAGAGGTATAAGCGTCAGGTGGAGTCGCCGGAGAGGCAGGAGAGGTATAAGCGTCAGGTGGAGTCGCCGGAGAGGCAGGAGAGGTATAAGCGTCTGGTGGAGTCGCCGGAGAGGCAGGAGAGGTATAAGCGTCTGGTGGAGTCGCCGGAGAGTTATAAGCGTCAGGTGGAGTCGCCGGAGAGGCAGGAGAGGTATAAGCGTCAGGTGGAGTCGCCGGAGAGGCAGGAGAGGTATAAGCGTCTGGTGGAGTCGCCGGAGAGGTATAAGCGTCAGGTGGAGTCGCCGGAGAGGCAGGAGAGGTATAAGTGTCAGGTGGAGTCGCAGGAGAGGTATAAGCGTCAGGTGGAGTCGCCGGAGAGGCAGGAGAGGTATAAGCATCAGGTGGAGTCGCAGGAGAGGTATAAGCGTCAGGTGGAGTCGCCGGAGAGGCAGGAGAGGTATAAGCGTCAGGTGGAGTCGCAGGAGAGGTATAAGCATCAGGTGGAGTCGCCGGAGAGGCAGGAGAGGTATAAGCGTCAGGTGGAGTCGCCGGAGAGGCAGGAGAGGTATAAGCGTCAGGTGGAGTCGCCGGAGAGGCAGGAAAGGTATAAGCGTCAGGTGGAGTCGCCAGAGAGGCATAAGCGTCAGGTGGAGTCGCCGGAGAGGCAGGAGAGGTATAAGCGTCAGGTGGAGTCGCCGGAGAGGCAGGAGAGGTATAAGCGTCAGGTGGAGTCGCCGGAGAGCTTCACTGTGTTTATTCAGAGGAATGAAGGACAGCTGTGTGATATAGGGAATGAGAGTTCATTATGGATATATTACAGTTTTTTTCATTCGCTAACAAGCATTTGTCCAATCAGTTGTCACATTTTCAAAACTCTAAACACAGTTAGCACAGCATCGGTCTTTTGTGACCATACCATTCACACATTTCATGTCGTTTTCACACAATATGCAGTCAGTGAACACATTTCCACAATGCTTACATTTTCTTAACAGACAAGCTATACCTCCCAACAAAATAATGGATTGTTTTTGTAGTATTTACAAATGTTAACACACACCATCCCACAATAGCAAAAACAATATTCCAAACCTTAGATACAGTATAAAAACTTCTTGTTCTGCAATGATATCAGTTCAAAAACAACATATTTATATATTTCAGCTGAAAATAAACAAACCATTGAATTATTGACACACAGCTGATTTATGTTGGGTAAACTGGGCCAACCACAACTGATTCCAGTCTGGCTCAGTCTCAGTGGCAGGGGTTATTTTTTCTATTACATTGACACTTATACAGTAAAAGGAGGACTTTGAGGAGCGATGTTTTTGGAAACAGAAACAGAAAAAGACAAACACTGTAATGTATGGACGAGGAAGAATAAGAGCAAGGGGTTCAGGGAGAAGAGCAGGCCCAGTGAGAGATGCAGTGAGAGATCCAGTGAGAGATCCAGTGAGAGATCCAGTGAGAGATCCAGTGAGAGATGCAGTGAGAGATGCAGTGAGAGATGCAGTGAGAGATCCAGTGAGAGATCCAGTGAGAGATCCAGTGAGAGATCCAGTGAGAGATGCAGGAGCAGTGAGAGATGCAGGAGCAGTGAGAGATGCAGGAGCAGTGAGAGATGCAGGAGCAGTGAGAGATGCAGGAGCAGTGAGAGATGCAGGAGCAGTTAGAGATGCAGTGAGAGATGCAGTGAGAGATGCAGGAGCAGTGAGAGACGAGGAGCAGTGAGAGATGCAGTGAGAGATGCAGGAGCAGTGAGAGATGCAGTGAGAGATGCAGGAGCAGTGAGAGATGCAGTGAGAGATGCAGTGAGAGATGCAGGAGCAGTGAGAGACAAGGAGCAGTGAGAGATGCAGTGAGAGATGCAGTGAGAGATGCAAGAGCAGTGAGAGAGATGCAGTGAGAGATGCAGGAGCAGTGAGAGATGCAGTGAGAGGTGCAGTGAGAGGTGCAGTGAGAGGTGCAGTGAGAGATGCAGTGAGAGGTGTAGTGAGTAGAATACCAAGCGGTTTTATCCAGGTGCATCGCCTTGGATAATACCAGATGTGATGTTGATGAAAACATGTGGCCTAACCCTGAAAATCACAGAGATTAGATACAGTAATTTTGTGCTTTTTTTAGTTCCCCCCCCCCCCCCCCCCCCCTTTTTATCTGGGCTTTTTGCTGTTGCTTTTTTGTTCAGAATGCTCTTGTGTGTTTCATGGATATTTTGTTCATTGTAAGCAATACTGTAAAAAAAATTCTGTTCTATCATACCATTGTAAGCAATACTGTAAAAAAATTCTGTTCTATCATACCGAGTTTCTACTGCACCTCCTGTAGTAAACAGTAAAGGAGGTGAGATTGCTTTTGCTTTAAAAGATTGCTTTTGAATGTGAACATTACTGTACATGTGGACATACAATTCCCAACCAAGAAATTTAGTGTAAAAACCGTGGATTGCATGTTTTGCATGCAAATACCTATAAAACCGAAACATAAAAGTCTATGCAGTTTTTGAAATGTCAACAATAGCCAGTATTTTGAAACCTGGTGTACTTTGATTGACTGCATGTACTTTGTGAAGTGAAAACAAGTGTTATTCTTTGACAGAATAATTTCATTTTGAGTCAGATTTCCAGTGTTTTGGTAAAGTTAGTGTGTGCAGAGAAAGATGTGTTCTGTTTTGAAATGAAGAGTTAGTATATATTTAACAAAATGTGTTTTTGAGAAGAAAATTATCCATTTGGCCAATTGTGTTTTATATGTGTGAGTCTGTGTTAAGAGTTTAGAAAAAGTATCTGAAGTATGGGTAAGCGCTTGTTAGCAATTGAAAAAAACTGTAAATCAGATGTTAAAATCTGATGTTCAGACTGAATGGAAAGAGCATTATATTAGACAGATACTGTATAAAATCTGTTTTTTTCTTCTTCTTTTCCCTGTTTTTTCATTGGAAATATCATATTTCATCCCAAAATCAAGATTACATTTTGCATAAAGAAAAGTTTTTTTTTTTTTTTTTTTTTGCATTGGTAAATTATTTTCATGACAATTAAACACTTTTACAAGCCAAAATGTTTTTGGGATTTTTTTTTTTTGTAATTAAATGTTCTACATTTAACAATAGCCCTTTTTAATTTATATATTTTAATTAATTTATTAATTTTATTTTTATTTATAAAAAAAATCAATGATTAAAGTAGCCTTATTGATCATAATAAATATTTAAGTATTTTACGTATTGATCAAAAACGTATAATTTACATTTAAAGTAATGTTTGGTAATATGATTAATATCATGAAAATAATGGTGATATGCAATATATATATATATATATATATATATATATATATATATATATATATATATATATATATATATATATATATATATATATGTGTGTAGAATGTGACCCGAACATACCATTATTACTTTTTGATATATTTCTTTATTATATTTCTTATTTTGTTTTAATCAATTATTGTATATTTAATTTAAATATTATTGTTATTATTAAATAAACAAAAGTATTAACTAAAACAAAATAAGAAATTAATAAATATGTATTGAAATTTTTTTTGTATGTACAATTTTTACACCCTTTTTCATGTTGTGTCATTATAATATTTGGGAGTATTACTTAACATTTCTTAATTTTGAAGCTGATTTTGCAGCCATAAATCATAATTTTCTACTTGCTTTTGCGGCTGCATTATAGGAACAGATGATATCATTCTGGGCAGCATTTTATTGGACAAAATGTTTTGTTTTTTGGTCCATTTTCCTTAAAGAGAAAGATATTTTCAAGCATATTCTGTGTGTTGGAGCAACTAAACCTCACAGATAAACTAAACACCACAAAAGTTCAGTTTTACTCGCACAGGTCTTTCAAATGTTAGTTCAGATGATCTCAGAATATCTCATGCCGTCGAGTGAATCTGTCATCCGTAGGGGAGTTCGTCTGTCTGGTATTACATTTCCTTGGACACACACACACACACACACACACACACACACACACACACACCACACACACACACACACACACACACACACACACACACACACACACACACACACACACACACACACACACACACACACACACACACACACACACACATACACACACACACACACACACACACACACACACACACACACACACACACTCACACTCACTCTCTCTTCAGCGCTCCACTTAGCATGAGCTTCCTCTAGTTTGAACAGACGTGATGATGGACTGAGTGTGTCACAGTTTGACAAGGAAACCAAGTCGCACCTGGAGACTCGCTCACCCCTGAACAGCAGAATAAATCACACACACACACACACACACACACACACACACACACACACACACACACACACACACACACACACACACACACACACACACACACACACACACACACACACACACACACACACACACACACACACACACACACACGCTCACACACACACACACACACACTCACTCTCTCTCTCTCTCTCTCTCTCTCTCTCTCTCTCTCTCTCTTTCTCTCTCTCTCTCTCTCTTTCTCACTCAGGCCCACACACACACAATCTCTCTCTCAGGCACACACACACACACACACACACACACACACACACACACACACACACACACACACACACACACACACACACACACACACACACACGCAGAATAAAGCAAAGCTTTCAACTGTTATGACTATGATTTGTCTTCTGACAAATTCTGTATTGAGAATATTAACCTAATATTTCTGCATCGTCTTGAATGGACTGTTATTTTGTCTTTTTTAGATCGGTTAAATTTTATGCACATACACAAACTAATTATTTAAATGTATTTGTTTGTTTATTTATATCTAGACATACTAAAATACTCTATGTATGTACATTTATTTAATTTATAAATAAACAAATTTCACAGTTTAACCCCAAAACATGGAAGCTGGAGGGTTTCCACGATTATGTAAAATGGAAATATCAGAAAAAAAAATTATTTTTTTTTTTTCAGGCCTATATATTGTCATTGTCTTGTCATGCTCATCTCTAAAATATTTTATAGGCTTGATCCTGCAGTGAATTAGTCAAAACTGTTATTAATTTATAAATCTGAAACACAGTGAGATTTTTGGTTTTTATTCTCTAGGAATTATGAATGATTGCAGAGGTGAAAAATATCATAAGTAAGTAATGAGTAAATTCATCGGTCCAGTGATCTGATTGGCTGTGGTGTTTTTCAGAGCGAAGAGACCAGCCTATCAGAGGGCAGCACAATCGACCTCCGGAAACCCGGCGAGGAAGAGGACGAATACTCCGAGATGGCAGAAGAAACCATGGATCCGGAAAACTGCTTTCCTGATCGTGCGTAATCCCACAATCCCACACATCCCACACTTACATGATTTACTCCTTGCACACTGAGTAAGAAATTTTTACACGTTAAAATATAAATACGACCTCATGTTGTGTCAATCACGTTGACACACTGCCTCTGAAATATCATCCGTCATAAAAAATGTGGATTTCTGTGTTTCCCGCATAAGTAGCAAGCGTTTTGAGAAGTGTGTTGACAATTCAGAGACACTGAATGACGTATATGACAAAACGCGCATGAAAATTTCAACCTTTACTCTTATGATGATGAATAGCTCGATTAAAGGTACAATATGCAGGATTTTTCGCCACCAGGGGGCGCTAACCTCTTACAATAACAAAGGCGTATATTGATGACATATATTTCGCATTAAGTGTAATTATGGATCTTGTCGTCAAGCTGATGGATCTTTTATGGATGAGTGAATACACTGATGTTTTTAACATGACTGCGGTGAAGCAGGAGCGATTGCTAGACGTACACCAGCGCCACACGCAACGCCAGTCCCGCGGATATAAAGGA
Organism: Chrosomus eos; assembly: GCA_036326025.1. Lineage (NCBI taxonomy): Eukaryota > Metazoa > Chordata > Actinopteri > Cypriniformes > Leuciscidae > Chrosomus > Chrosomus eos. The sequence continues at coordinate 3,414,275 of CM070840.1, forward strand.
ATAAGGACATTTCATTCTACCCAACTACACGCTGAATTAATACTCACACAGGTCAGTTTATTAGAGGAGTGAAGCTTGAGGTAACGCAGCGCTGTTTCACTCGCTCTAACAGTTACACTATCACACTAAACACATTTGAGTGTGTTGAATGTTGTTAGTTGGGTTTTTTGTTGGCTGTATGAGACTAAGTAAGCTAGATCAACATTAGAATAACATACAGATCATATTCTAACATTTCATCATGTTGAACTAAATAACATTGATTAGTTGTATGTACATTTGCTCACCTGTCTAATAGAGTGCCGAAGTGATGACGTCACTTTGTAGGACAACTCGGAAGTTAGCGGCGCATGGGTTCCCTCGATCGAAAAGCCATGCATTTTCCCCATAGACTTTTGGAAAATCGCAAAAAATAAGATCTGTGTTTAACAAAGAGCTGTGACCCTTACACGTTTTGTCTATCAAGATAATCTTTACAAGTTAATCCAAAATGTATACATTTTGAAGCCTATATAAAGTTTTTAAAAAACACAAGCAGACACAATAAAGTTTAAAAAACCACAAGCAGGTTATAACTGTGTGTTATATGTCATAGACCAAAACGTGAAAATATTTAGAGGCTTTGTTCACCACAGACCTTATTTCAGGCGATTTAGCAAAAACCCATTCAAAAATCCCATAGACTTTAGAGCGAGGGAACCGGGAGTGCTAAAATGCTAACTCACTTCCGCGTTTTGGCCTACAGAGTGACGTCGTAACTTCGGCCCTCTATAAAGTACATGCAACACTCGCGTCTCTGTCGAGTGAAAGTTAGTCGTGGACGTGGAGCTCTCGGCATCTCGAAACATGTTGATCTTCGTTTTAGTCTCTTTTAGTCTCAAAGTCTGCTTGCCATGGTCCATAATGTTTGAACAAAACAACAACAGCGTGAGCGTCCTGCTGGGCATAACGGGCATCACCCAGTTGTCCACGTCTGTCGCCATGGTTACTGTGGCAGTACGAGCGGAAACAATGGTGGGGGTCATTGACTGGCGACTCCTCACCGCTGCTCACACGCCCCGTTTCCTTGGTTAAAATCACAATTTTCTCACGATTTAGAAATAGATGGAAACATTTGGGATATTGTAAGTAATAAACTAAACAAAATATACAACATTGGCCTAGTGGTTTTTGGATATTTTACTGCAGATATCCTACATATTGTACCTTTAATTTTCAAATCATCCAGCGTTAACCATTCAGTAAAGCACAATAATTTTCTCCATCTTTTCCAAAAAAAAAAAAAAAACACAAAGCATTGAATGACACAAACAACATGCATTTTTCCAGAGTTTCAAATGTTTTTGGCTTGAATCAAATTTTGATTTGATTGTTTTGAAAATGAATGTGTAAAAAAGTCCCTGACAAAGTGTGCGATCACTAATTCCTCATCAGGGAAATAGTTTTATTCAGCAAGAGCTTTTATTAAGATGTAAAGTAGGAGATGTCAGTATCAGGCCTGTGAGATCAGTGTTTTCTGTGATCTCCTGTTTACTCTCGTTCTCAAGCGCAGGTGTTTGATAGAAAACATTAACAATGATCTGACATTTAAAAGGGCAATGGGGCATTAAATTGGATGTCCTGCGTCAGCATAGATTTGAAAAGGCCCGTCAGAGACGAAATGGTCCTGTGTTAATTTGATGATGACTGACTCTATATTTAATTTTGTTCAATGCATCGACCCGCCGGTCCCGTCAGATTCATATAAAAACTCTCCACAATAGTTTTATAGTAGTATAGTTTTAAAGATCAGTTATTTATCTTAATTATAAGTCATGAAATTGAAGTGCGGCTCTTAGTGTTGGAATAATACAATTGAAATCTTAATTATTAACATTTAAATCTTTATCCAAAGGAAGAAAATCCTCTAAAGAAGGCAATAAAACGTCTCGGTTATGTATGTAACCCTCGTTCCCTGAGTGAGGGAACGGAGACGTTCCGTCGGATGACGACGAATGGGGTTTCGCTTAGAAAGCCTATCGACTTCGAGTATACAAAACGAGCCAATGGCAAAGAAATGCCATGGGTCTGCGGAATTTGCATGACGTAACTCCGCCCCACCTCGTGGGTATATAAGGAGGAAGTCCTGCTGCAAGCAGATATGTTTCTTCGCTGAGGAGCCGAGACTGAACTCAGGCGATCCCCGCGGTATACAGCGGAAGTGGCAAGAAGACGGAACGTCTCCGTTCCCTCACTCAGGGAACGAGGGTTACATACGTAACCGAGACGTTCCCTTTCGTTCGTCACTCCGAGTTCCGTCGGATGACGACGAATGGGGTTACCAGTCTAATCACGCCACCTTCACAGCTGTCTTCCAGTGCCCTGCGTAAATCTGAGATCCCTGTCATACTGGACAAGTGGGACTCCTATTTAACACAGGAATACCAAGTATTCAGGGTATCCAGCCGCAGGTGGAAAAGTTTTAAACCCCAGGGAGTGGCAAGGTGGCTTGCCAAGGGAAGACACATGCTCAGAGAGGCTTACAGTGGGAATACACATGTGGGGGTAGCTCCGTAGAGGGACCATGCACACGGGAGGCACCTAGCCGACGCACAGGTACAAAGACACTGGGTCGACGTCAGGAGTGCAGGAGGAACTCAGGGCTTTCGGAGAAGCTCACCTGAGGAAAATATCGCACGTATCCAGTCCGTGGAATGGCGAGCAAGCGAAGACACCTGAGCGGGTCCTAGTACCGGCTGGTTGAAGCGAGTACACGAGAGGACACAGGCTCCACTCTGAGATTATAGAATCTAGCGAATGTGTTGGGTGTCACCCAGCCTGCAGCTCTGCAGATGTCTGTTAGCGAGGTGCCATGCACTAGAGCCCAAGAGGACGCCACACTCCGGGTGGAGTGGGCGGTCACACCAAGGGGGCACGGTCGACCTTGCTGCTGGTATGCCAAAGCAATGGTGTCCACTATCTAGTGAGACAACCTCTGCTTGGAGAGAGCTCTTCCCTTCAGCTTCCCACCATAACAGACAAAGAGCTGGTCTGAGGTCCTGAAACACTGCGTCCTGTCTACATAGGTGCGGAGAGCACGTACTGGACAGAGCAGTGCCAAGGCTGGGTCTGCCTCCTCCGGGGGCAGCGCTTGCAGGTTCACCACCTGGTCCCGAAAGGGAGTGGTAGGAACCTTGGGCACATATCCAGGCCGGGGTCTCAGGATCACGTGAGAGTAAGCCGGCCCGAATTCCAGGCACGCTTCGTCAACGGAGAATGCGTGCAGGTCCCCTACCCTCTTAATAGAGGCCAATGCAACCAGGAGCACTGTCTTCATTGACAGGAGCTTGAGCTCCACTGTTTGTAAAGGCTCAAAGGGAGCATGCTGCAGGGCGGTTAGAACCACTGCGAGGTCCCAAGAGGGAACGAGAGGAGGGCGAGGAGGATGTAATCTCCTGGCTCCTCTAAGGAACCTGATGACCAGGTTGTGCTTTCCCACAGACTTACCTTCTATGAAGTCATGGTGTGCGGCGATAGCGGCAACATAGACTTTCAGGGTGGAGGGAGACAGCCTTCGCTCCAACCCATCTTGAAGGAAGGAAAGCACGACGCTGATCGGGCATGTTCCGGGGGTCTTCTCGGTGAGAAGAGCACCAGCTGACGAAGAGGTTCCACTTCAACGCATAGAGGTGTCTCGTGGACGACGCTCTAGCGGAAGTGATGGTAGCCACCACCGGAGGTGGTAGGGTACTCAAACCTACCTGGACCCGTCCAGGGGCCACACGTGGAGGCTCCACAGGTCGGGACGAGGGTGCCATAGGGTGCCTTGTCCCTGAGAAAGAAGGTTCTTCCTCAGAGGTATGGGCCAAGGAGGTGCTGTCGCGAGGAGTATGAGTTCGGAGAACCAGGTCCGGGTGGGCCAGTAGGGCGCAACCAGAAGGACCTGCTCCTCGTCCTCCTTGACCTTGCGCAAGAAATGCGCAAGAAGGCTCACTGGGGGAAACGCATACTTGCGGCCCCGCGGCCAGCTGTGCGCCAGTGCATCCGTGCCGACCTCGTTCAGGGAATAATACAGGGCGCAGTGGGTCGAGTCGTGGGAGGCAAACAGATCTATCTGTGCGTCGCCGAACTGGTCCCAAATCAGCTGAACCGTCTGGGGATGGAGTCGCCATTCGCCAGGGAGGGGCTGAAACCGTGAGAGCTCGTCGGCTGCACAGTTCAGGGCTCCGGGAATGTAAATAGCATGAAGGGACCTCAGATGCTTCTGACTCCATAAGAGGAGGTGGCGAGCGAGTTGCGACATACGGCGCGAGCGTAGACCACCTTGATGGTTGATGTACGCTACTGTGGCGGTAATGTCTGATCGGACTAGTACGTGTTGACCCCTGAGCAGCGCTCGAAAGCGGTGCAGGGCAAGGCGTACGGCCAGCAACTCGAGGCAATGACATGCCATACTGCAACATTACATGCGAGTATCACCGGGCTTCAGGAGCAAGCTTGCTCAACACCTGAGTGTGAAGAAATTCACTGAACCTTCAGGGGCATTTCTGCTCAACACCTGAGTGTGATAAATCTCACTGAATTTTTCAGGAGCATTTCTGCTCAACATGAGAGTGTGACAGCATGTCCATTGCACATGGCGCCCCAGCCCGTGGTGGCATCTGTTGAGACAACAATATGCCGGGAAGCTCGTTCTAGGGGCACTTGGGCCCGTAGAAACTGAGGTTCGCCCACGGGTGAGTAGTGACGGCAGGCCGGAGTAACTGGTACTCGAAGGTGCCGTGAGCCATGTCCACCTCTGGACTCGGTCGTGAAGCCAAAGCTGAAGCGGTCTCATATGATGCAATCCGAGCGGCGTTGCCGCGGCTGCAGATGCCATATGCCCCAGGAGCCTCTGAAAAAGTTTCAGTGGAACCGCACTCTTGTCCTGAAACTGTCTCAGACAAGTAAGCAGTGACTGCACGCGCTCGCTCGTAAGCTGCGCGGACATGGCGACCGAGTCGATGTCCATACCGAGAAAAGAGATCCTCTGCACGGGGCAAAGTTTGCTCTTTTCCCAGTTGACCTGAAGGCCCAAGCGAGCTAGGTGCCGGAGCACAAGGTCCCTGTGTTCGCAAACCTGGTCTCGAGAGTGAGCTAGGATCAGCCAGTCGTCGAGATGGTTCAGGATGCGAACCCCGTGAACCCGAAGGGGAACAAGGGCTGCCTCGACACCTTCGTGAAGACGCGAGGAGACAGGGCTAGCCCGAAAGGGAGAACCGCGTACTGGTATGCCCGCCCCTTGAAAGCAAACCGGAGGAACGGTCTGTGTCGAGGAAGAATGGAGACATGAAAGTAGGCGTCCTTCAGGTCGATCGCTGCAGACCAATCCTGGGGCCGCACGCATTCGAAAATGCGTTTGGCAGTGAGCATCTTGAACGGCATCCTGTGTAAGGAGCGATTCAGCACGTGCAAGTCCAGGATCGGTCGTAACCCACCGGTTTTCTTGGGGACAATGAAGTAAGGGCTGTAGAAGCCGGACCTCATCTCGGCTGGAGGGACAGTCTCGATTGCACCCTTCGCCAGCAGGGCGGCAATCTCGGCTCTCATGATAGGGGCATAGCCACCGACCAGAGTGGAGCGGACTCCCCTGAAGCGGGGAGGAGACTGTGCGAACTGAATCGCATAGCCGAACCTGATGGTGCAGGCGACCCGGCGGACAGACGGGGAAGCTCTACCACAGGCGTCCCCCCTGAGGGGCAGCGAAGCGGAGTAACTGGCCCGGACGTGGGTGGCATAGCGGCCCGGTGTGGGGGCACAGTTAGGCTCCGTGCCCGGACAGAGGAGGCCAGGGAAGGACCAGCGTTCCACGGGGGCGTGCTCTGTCCGGGGTCTGGCGACAGCGGTGGACAGGGCTGAGGCGGTCCGTGGACGACCCGCCGTGTCAACCGCCTCTGGGACAGAGGGGGACGAGGAGAGCGTGGCTTGTGGGCGGCACTCTGTGTCGTCCGAGAACTCTGTATGCTCAGAGACGAGAAGTCAGTTCTTGTTGAGTGAGGATTCTTCCCCAGCCCTCCACCGGGGAAAGGAGTGGCCCTGCTACCAACTCCTGGAAGAACTGAGACTTATCTCTGAGCAGCCCATCTCAAAAGCGCCGCTTAACCTGGCATTTAGCGGGGGGGGGGGGGGGGGTAGGCGGGGCTGGAGAGGGCTGTGGCACCTTCCCTACGGTCTTCCAGAGCCAGCCCATTACTGGCGAACGGGGGGGTTGAAACCATGGGAGGGCGCCTTCGGCGGTGGGCAAACTGAGGGATCTGAGTGGACGGCGGGGCCGTCGGGCAGAATAACGTCAGTCTGCTCATGGGCGGTTGAGAACTGTTGGGCGAAAGCACTCAACCGCACCGCCGAGGAGGCCGACCTGGGATATAGAGGTGTCGATGCAGACGGATCTGCCGACATCCTGTACATCAGACCGGTCAGCGCCCAAAGGTAAGCATCACCTGACACCGAGAGCGTACGGCCACTTTCGTCGCTCGGAGAGCAAGGTCAGTGGCGGCGCGCGGCTCATTGAAAAGCCTCGGGTCAGTCCCGCCCTCGTGCATGTCCGTGAGCATCTGGGTCACGTAGACCAGCAGAATGGTGACGGACGCAGTGAGGCTGCTGCCTGTCCTATGGCACTATAGCATTTCGCCACAGATTAGTGTAGACGAAAAAACTACAGGCTCCGGACGGGTGCTTAGGATTGCGCCGGGAAGCACTCTGAGGACACAGCAGCATCGCAACAGAACGTTCAACCGGGGGGACCCCAGTGTACCCATGGGCAGCTGCCAGTGAGGGGAGGAAAGGCGGGTGAGACCAACGAGCGGTCCCGAGAAGACCAGGGGGTCTACCAGGACTTCGAGATCTCATCATGCACGTCCGGGAGGAAAGATATTGGGGTTTGCCGTGGACGCGGGTCGGCGGCCTCTCCCAAAATCAATCGTCCCAGGAAAGCATGGCCGCCTAGTGATGCTGCTGCAGACACAGCATCATCCTCTGTAGCGTCAAATGAAAACGCACGGGCCACCCGAGGGTAGACTCGTGGAATCATCAGTTCACTAGCGGGCACCATCATTGAAGAGGGGGGCTGGGGTCGTGGACTCTTTTTACAGAGTCGGCGTCCTTGTTCCAGACCAACACCCTCAGGTCACCCTGGCCACCAGCCGAAAAGACGGGGGGTGGAAGAGGGGACTCTCACTCTTGCGAGTTCACCGAGTCTCGACCTATATGACGCGATGATCACGTTCCTAGAGAGAACATGAGTCACCCACGAGCGCTGTTCAAGCATGATCAATAGCCCAACACACTAGACAGCGCTCGTGCCCATCAGAGTCCGATACCAGTCCGCTGCAACCTATTTTTAGAAATGCACGGGCGAACCGTCTTTAAAAAGACATGCCGCGTGCGAGCTCTTTTGAGAGAGGAGAGAAAACTCTGCGATGTTGAAGCGGGCAGGGAGACACACACACACTGGCAGATCACTGCACAGAACAGCAGGCACTGTGAACTCGCCGCAGATCGCCGTCACACCAACACCGGAGAGAAAGGCTCGTCTCGTAGAGTGAAGTCAGAAATGACTGTGGAGTGAAGAAATACTCTTGGCTCCGAAGCGAAAACATATCTGCTTGCTGCAGGACTTCCTCCTTATATACCCACGAGGTGGGGCGGAGTTACGTCATGCAAATTCCGCAGACCCATGGCATTTCTTTGCCATTGGCTCGTTTTGTATACTCGAAGTCGATAGGCTTTCTAAGCGAAACCCCATTCGTCGTCATCCGACGGAACTCGGAGTGACGAACGAAAGGGAACGAGAAGTGCTAATAATACAAAGTCATATTAAGTGCTAATTATTCATGCAATTAGTTTTGAACATGATATTTTGCACACTGGTTAGTACAAAAGGTTCTGTATAGAACAAATTAGTTATTAATAACTCATTTTAAACTACCCTTTTCTATATAAGGAGAAATGTCTTAAATGATTGCGTAATACTTTCATGTTTAACAGGTTGTTTTAAAAAAAAAAAATCCTGATGATAAAGTAGTAGTTTAATTCATAAAATTTAGTGAGCATTTAAAATGAATGAATGATTTAAAACTAAATCCATAAAATGATCCATTAAAGGTTCCAAATGGAATGTTTAATTTTACCGCATTTCGCAACTTTTCCTCCAAATTTGAAAATAAGATATTAAAAAGAGGCGTGTGTGTGTGTGTGTGTGTGTGTGTGTGTGTGTGTGTGTGTGTGTGTGTGTGTGTGTGTGTGTGTGTGTGTCTTTATTGCGAAGACAATGAATGGCTGGCGGGACCATAAACTGCTGTCTGCTTTAAGAAGTGAATGATTTATGAGAAATGATCTGCTGTGTAATTCTCAGATGACAGGACACATCCCAGGGCTTCGTTTGAGGCCAGATCCGATTCTCACCTATAAATGGAATAACACACACTTTCACATGACTGGATTGAATCAGTCCACAGTTCTGCTGGAGAAGTCAAAGATGATTCACACATTTCAAAGGGAAATCACTGAGGAGAATATATGACTTTATTGCCTAAAAAAAACAATTGCAATGCAATAAACACTTTATAGTTAGAAGAGAAATTGCTGCATTTTACTTTTGCTGGAAAATAAGTCACTCTTTTATATTTTATCATCAAAACATGCAACATATTTATACTAATATTTATTATTTTATTTATAGATACTAGTATACATTTACTGATATGCATTCATTTTTTATGCACATATTAATATTTATTTACATTTTATTTATTTGTTTGTTTGTTTATAGGCATACTAATACAAATAAACATTATTTCTATTATATTTATTTGACTTTATTTATTTGCTTTTTGTTTATAGACATACTAATATGAATATTATATATTTATTTATTTATTTCATTTATAGACATACCAATAATAATGTGACTCTATTGCCCTAAAAATGTGAACAAGTGCAATGCAATAAACACTTTATAGTTAAAGGGGGAAAAAATATGCTTTTTTTTATTCTGCAATTGTAATGTATTTTAGAAAATAATGATTTGAATGCTTTGGTAACTTAAGGATTTAATATATGATATTTTTCTAAAATATGAGTCAACGTCTTTATCATCTAAAATGTGCGACACACTAATATTTATTTATTTATGTATTTACATTTATTTATAGACCTACTAAAATGAATATACATTATTTATACGCATTTATTTGTTTATTTATTTATAGACACATACTAATACTTAATGTACATTATTTATTGATTGATTTATTGATTGCCTAAAAAGGTTGCTTGAACATGCACAAATGCAATAAATGCTTTCTAGATAGATGAGAAATTACTGGATTTTACATTTTTAATGCATAATATATAATAATGAACATACCGTATTTTCCGAGAATCAAATAAATGAGTGTAGGTTTGGCGTAGTTTATAATGGACTCTACTGTTAGTATGAGCACTAATGTGCGGAGTAAGCACATCTGTAATGCTGCACGTGTTCACATGTCAGATCCATGGAGTGAAACATTGACGTGTCTGAGAATGATGAAGTCTCCAGATATCTTCAGACGCACAGCTCTTCTGATCGACTCTTGATGATGTGGGTAATTGTGTGATGAATGGTGAAGCCCGAGTGCTAAATGTCTGAGGAGAGCAGGAGCATCGCTACAAATTGAGTTGAGAGAACCCTGTTACCATAACCCTGTTATTCAGTTTACAGGCAATAAGTTAATTTAGAAGAGCTCAGATGCCAGTAATGGAGCCGCTTTGACGACCATGCGAGGCTCAAATGGGATTTGATGGCAGGGACTCGTTGTTTTAGACGTGGACTTTAAGAGCGCGGTGATACCGGCCGGGATTACGGCACAGAACAGAGCCACAGATTAGCCTTTTACAGCCATTTACAGCCAGCGCTGACTTCATCACTCACTTCACTTCACTGATGTGTGTGTGTGTGTGTGTGTGTGTGTTACACTGAAGAGCGGGGCAGATATTGATCTCCACGTTTCACTGGAACTACATTTGTGATCTTCTGGAGTGTTTTCGAGCTCTTTGAAGTCGTTTGAAGTCGCGTTTCCAAATGTTGATTTGAACAAAGAGGTTTTGAAAGTGGAAAAGTCAGCAAAATGAGTTTCTTCTTCTCACTTATAGACGGAAATTACTTGCGGTCGATACGTGGATAATCTATTATTGTATTACAAAATATAATGTAGTTTAGCATATTCTTCAATATTTAAAAAATAAAGAAGTGAAGCAGTTTTGTTATAAATATTATTAATATTTACTCAGTGTGTTGTAGCCATTTACATTTATTCATTTAGTCTCCAGGAATAATTTTGTTGTCATGTGACAAAAAAACACACAACAGGAAATTATGTCATAGCACAGACCTCAGTATACTCAAACAAAAAATATTTGTAAGATTTTGTGCATTTGTACAAAATATATAAAAAATTTAGAACTTTTTATTAATGTTTTTAAATATTTTTTATATGTTTTCATATTATTTATCATTTAGTTACATTATTTAATATTTTATTAATTTTTAGTTGAAGGACACAGTGAGCCAGTGCAGTCGATTAACATTTACATTCATTTAAATTAAGATTAAATAATATAAAATATTTCTACAAAAATATTTAGAATATATATATATATATATATATATATATATATATATATAATAATATTTATAGATATATTAGATAGATAGATAGATAGTATATCTAAATATATAAAAAAAAATTATAAAAAAAATTTTAATAAATAAATAAAATAATAAAATAAAAATATTAGTTGAAAAACTTAAACTAAACGAAAATTAGAAATGTTGCTTTGCCAAGTTGAATCACTAAAATTGTTGACTGGAAATAAACAAAAATTTTATTAAATCTAAGTAGCAATATAAAAAAACCTGAATAAAACGACAAAAGCATATAACGAAATGTCAAAACAAATGTAATACAAAAATGAACATGAACTGAAAATATAAATTTGAAAATAAAAGCTAAATCAAAAAATGAATAACAATGAGTACATTGAAGTAATGAATACTTGTTTGTTAACAAATGAATAATCATTGATGTTAATTTTAAGTTGTTGTTTTTCCGCAGTGTGTGTCCGTCACTTTAAGTGCTGTGACATCAACACTGGGTCGGGGTTGGGTCGAGCCTGGTGGCGTCTGAGGAAGACGTGTTATCAGATCGTGGAGCACAGCTGGTTCGAGACCTTCATCATCTTCATGATCCTCCTCAGCAGTGGAGCGCTGGTGAGACAACACACACACACAACACACACACACACACACACACACACACACACACACACACACACACACACACACACACACACACACACACACACACACCACAACCCAACCAACACACACACACACGCATGATAAACACATTACAGTCTACAGATGTGTTACTCAACGCGTTAGTTCACTCAGAAATGTAAATTCTGTCATCATTTACTCACCCTCATGTCGTAAAGTCAAGTCATCTTCATTTATACAGCACTTCTAACAATATAGATTGTTCCAAAACTGATTTACAGTGAAATAGGAAATCAAAGTTACAGAGATTGTTTTGGCTTTATGACAGCTCTAGAATAAAGTTATTTTCCAGCTAAAGTTAGTTTTAATTTATTTCCAAATCTGTAAGACTTTCGTTCTCCTTCGAAACAGAAATGAAGTTTTATGAAATCGAGATTTCTGTTCCTTCATTGAAGTCCAGTGAGGTTCATTCTCTGGCTTTTAACCGTTAAAGGAGTAGTTCACTTCAGAATTAAAGTTTCCTGATCATTTACTCACACACACGTCATCCAAGATGTTCATGTCTTTCTTTCTTCAGTGGAAAAGAAATGAAGGTTTTTGAGGAAAACATTCCAGGATTTTCTCCATATAGTGACTTCTTCAATGTGAGTTTCAGTGCAGCTTCAAAGTCTCGACACGATCCAGCCGAGAATAAGAGTCTGATCTACACAAACCAGCGTGTTTATAACACAAATAAACATTTATATACTTTATAACCACACATGCTCGTCTTGCATTAGCTCTGAGATGCGTCACACATTTTTTTCCGTGTTCGTTTACAAAGGGAACATGCAAAGACTAAGTCAAATGTCATTTACAAAAAAAAAATAAAAGGTAAAACAACAATGTCGGACGATTTTGAAATTTTTGTGTTTTTCACCCTACATTTTCCGGCTACGTCAGATTACCATGTGACCGTTCCAATGTGATTACGTAATGCGTGTCGCATCTCACAGCTAATGCAAGACGAGCATGTGTGGTTATAAAGTATATAAATGTTTATTTTGTTATAAAATGTGTGCTGGTTTGTGTAGATCAGACTCTTATTCCTCGGCTGGATCGTGTCGAGACTTTAAAGCTGCACTGAAACTCACATTGAAGAAGTCATTATATGGAGAAAATCCTGGAGAGTTTTCCTCAAAAACCTTCATTTCTTTTCCACTGAAGAAAGAAAGATATGAAGATCTTGGATGACGTGGAGAAGAGTACATTACCAGTAAATCCTGTTATTTCAGTCATTATAAAGGATCTTTAAACGATGGCTGTTGTCTGTATTGTCTTGATGTTGTCTCACTGCAAAAAATGCTTTTCTAACTCAGTATTTTTGTCTTGTTTCCAGTCCAAATATCAAACATTTCTTAAATCAAGATGCATTTACTAAAGTAGTAAAATGACGTAAGATATTAAGTCTTGTTTTCTGGGGGAATTAATCAAATGAAGTGAGTTTTTGCTTAAAAAAAAGCTAAATTATCTGCCAATGTGGTGAGGAAAATAACATTATTTCTATTTGAATTAACATTATTTTTCTCACCACATTGGCAGATAATTTAGCTTTTTTTTTTCAAGCAAAAACTCACTTCATTTTGATTAATTCCCCCAGAAAACAAGACTTAATATCTTACATCATTTTACTCATCTAGTAAACACATCTTGATTTAAGAAATGCTTGATATTTGGACTGGAAACAAGACAAAAATACTGAGTTAGAAAAGCATTTTTTGTGCAGTGTGTATTTAGAGCAACATGAGGGTGTGTGATCGACACTTTTTTCATTTTTAGGTGAACTGAACCTTTAATGCGAGACAGCACAGGTGAACTGGGTAAATGATAATCACCCAGTTGATTAATCAAAGTACATTAAGACAAAATGTTATGCTTAAATATGCAAATGATGCATTATCAAATTAAATATGAATTAATTTGCATAAATTTCCAGGACAGGTTCAATCTGAACATTGGATTCAATGAGGTTCAAAACGATTGTTTAAATTACTCGACATATTAGAGTTTTTCTATTATTATTGTATTCTCTTTTTATCCCTCCATAGATACAGAAACAAATACACGTTTTTAGGAATAAACTGTTATATAAATCTGGGAACTGATATTGAACAAACCTTCAGATGATGTGACTAAAACTGTAAAGTCACATGTTATGAAAGCAAGCTGACCCGAGCATGGAAACACTGGTTTTGCCAGGGGTGTGTTGTGTTAAGAAGACGAGCGAGATGAGATGATCTTATGACCTCAGATGTCAGCTGACACTAATCTATAGCAACACGTGCCACGAGCTGTTATAACCCAGCCTCAGTCTGCTGTCACACAGCCGCGCTTTACCAGAGCAACACTATATTGAGTTGTTGACGGTTTTTCAGGTTTATAAAGTGAAAAGGACGACAGTAAGACTGAAATGCAGCGCACAGTTATTGCTCAAACATTCGACATTCAGTAACACTATTGCATTAATCCTTCATTGAAGAATTATTATATAATTGGCTCATTAGATAATGTGCATTAAAATAGTTTCATATGAGGAAATTATATATGGTTGAGTATATGATTTGAAAAAAAGAAAATAAATGAATTCAGCGAAGATGCATTAAATTGATCAAAAGTTACAGTATTTATAATGTTACAAAAGATTCTATTTCAAATAAATTCTGTTGTTTTCATCAAATAATCCTGAAAAATAAAATCTATCACAGTTTCCTTTAAAAAATACATGAACTTTTTTTCAACATTGATAAATAATCATGAAAGGATCATGTGACTGAAGTGATGATGCTATAAATTCAGCTTTGCATCGGAGAAATAAATTACATTTTAAGATATATTCACATAGAAAACACTGATTTGAAATTGTAATAATATCTCTCAATATTACTGTTTTTACTGTATTTTTAATTGAATAAATGCAGCCTTTCTTTAAAAAAAAAAACATTTAAAAAATCTCACCAACCCCAAACTTTTGAACAATAGTGTATGTGTGTTCAGTTCATGCACATTAACTATTAACGTTATTATATAATGGTTTAATATATTAATGAAGGAATGTTATTATACTTGTAATTTACTGTAATATGATATAATTCCATAATTACAAGTGAAACCCAAAAAAATTGAAAATATCGTGCAACATGTATTTCAGTAATTCAAATAAAAGGTGAAACTAATATATTTAGTATATATAACTATATACATATGCATGATTATACTTTTCAGAGGGCCGACATTCCTGTATTTAAAATACTTTTTTTTATTGATTTCATGTAATACTCAATTTTTCTTTGGGGTTTTCATAAGCTGCAAGCCATAATCATCAAAATTATAACTTTTGCACGATATTCTAATTTTTATTTATTATAAGATGCACTGATGATGACAATAAAACCAGGAACATGTGCTGAGAAAGCAAACGGGTTCAGTGTTGATTTCATGGTGACTTTAATCATTACTAGTTCTGACTTTGTAGGATCATGCACAACACAGAAAACAGTAAATGCCAGAGCAAAAACAATATATTCCCTTTGCATAATATTATATAACACTGGTGATTTCCTTAAAGACCCAGAGTGTGTGAGTCCCAGAGCGGGCCGAATGTCAGTGTTGGTGCCAGGTGTGTGTCGGCCGGCTGGTATTTTAGTGGCATTTACCAGCAGCTTCAGCGGGCAGCTGTTCTTTCAGACGTTGCACTTGAAGGATTACACATGAAAACTCAAAGTAAGCAGAAAATGAGAAACTGCAGAGTCGGCAAAAACCAGTGGAGAGTCTGGTGGACGCAGATGTTTGCCTGGACATCGCATGTGCAGAACCGCTCAGACAAACACACTTAATAGAGAGGGAAATACATAATACATCAATAAACATTTATCATTTGCTCATCCTAATGTTGGTCCAGACCTGCAATAGTCTATAGTTAACTAAAACTAAAATCATAAAAACTAAACATTTTTGTTATTTGAAATAAAACAAGTTAACTGAAAAAATAATTTTATACTATAATACTATATTATAATAAATATATATATATATATTATATTATATATATGTATATATATATATTTATTGTATATATATTTAATAATAATCAAACTATATAGACATACTTAAAAAAAGAAAACACTCAACTTAATTACTAAAATGTTAAGTAGAATTAAAAACAAACAAAAAACATTCAAAATATTTATAAAAATGAATACAATAAAAATATTATAATCTCAATCATACTAAATTAACACTCGTCAAAACCAGGGTTATTATCATTAACCATAAAACAAAATTTTCGTTACTTTAAATAAAATAAAACTTATTTCGTCTAGAATCCAAGGAAACATTTCTCATTTTTATGTAGTTTAACTTGATGTACTAAAATAACTAAAAATGAAATAAAAATGAATAAAAACTATAGACATTTTTTTTAAATGGCAAAAACAGAACTGAATGATAACAGAAAACATACATAAAAATAATCAAATTTTAAAAGTCAAAATATTAATAAAAACAATAATAATATCTCTATGATGCTAAATTTACACTGTTAACAAACTTTCTTTCTTTATAACACGGCTCATCAGGATCTAAACTTGTTTATGCTGCTTTTTTGTCATATTTTGTAGCTTGTCCGTCTCCGTCTTCATCAGTTTGTAATACTGAACAGATGAAGGTCTGAAGAAGTCTTCCTCACCCTGTACTGTACTGTGTGGTTTCTTCTTCTTCTTCTTCTTCTTCTTCTTCTTTTCTTCTTCTTCTTCTTCTTCTTCTTCTTCTTCTTCTTTCTTCTTTCTCTCTGCTGAAAGGCATTTGAAGACATTTACATTGAACAGAGGAAAGTGGTCAAAGTGGTGCTTGAATACGCAGACAAGATCTTCACCTACATCTTCATCTTGGAGATGAGTCTGAAGTGGATCGCGTACGGTTTCAGGAAATACTTCACCAACTACTGGTGCTGGCTGGACTTCCTCATCGTGGACGTAAGTGCATCCGCTCACTCTTACCAGCGTCTAACTGCTTATGAATAACAGCCATAGTGCTTTATTATTAAACATGTCTAATCTCAGGAAGATTGAATGAGGCCAGTTTTACAGAGACTTTTATAATAATCTAATAAATGCGTTTTTAGCATTTTGTGAGTGTTATTAAAAGATCATTTATAATAATTGTCATATTGTTTTGCTGTTGTTCAGTCCAGATACAGTGCAGTGATACGGTGATGTTTGTTTTGGTGTATTTATGCACATCACAATCTCATTAGTTTTTGTAGGTATTCATTTGGGTTGGCTGATTCTATATCAATTTATGCTCTACTTTTAAAATATTAAGTGTTTAGGTTATTGAATTCATAGAGTAGGTTAATTTTAATATTGAGTACTTTTAAAGTGTTAAATTAATATTTTTTTTTATTTTATTCATGATCACAATCTCATTAGTATTTGTAGGTATTCATACATATTTGGGTTGGCTGATTCTATATCAATTTATGCTCAACTTTTAAAATATTAAGTGTTCGGGTTCAACGTATTGAATTCATAGTGTAGGTTAATTTTAATATTGAGTGCTTTTAAAGTGTTAAATGCCATTAAATTAATAATTTTTTAAATTTTATTCATCACAATCTCATTAGTATTTGTAGGTATTCATAAATATTTGGGTTGGCTGATTCTATATCAATTTATTCACAACTTTTAAAACATAAAATGTTCTGGTTCAAAGCATTGAATTCATAGTGTACGTTAATTTTAATATTGAGTGCTTTTAAAGTGTTAAATGCACATTAAATTATAAAAATGTTTCCTTTGAAAGAGTTAGTCCAAAGAAAAGCATATTTTTAATGTTTATAGAATAATGATCAAAACATAAAAAATGTAGGGGTTAATTCTGGATAATTTGGAAATTTTTTCTACTAATAGATCATAGCAGTTCAGTATTTTTCTCATTATTCCAATTCTTTATCTATTCAGGTTTAAATGCCATTTGTTACTGTGACCAAAGAGCCAAAACAAGCACAACTGCATCACTGTTCAGATACTGCTGGACTGCTGTAATTCACTGTTTCATAGTGTATATGGAACAATCTTTACTGTTCTGCTTTTATAAATATGGATTTGAGTGTTATATATGTGGTTAAATTCAGTGAAAAGAAAAGAAATACTGGTGAGGAGGGCTGTAAATTTGAAACTAAATTCTAAAGATGTGATGTGAAATGTAGTTATTATGTGATGTGAAAGTGTAATTATTTTTGATGTAAGTGTTGAAGAAATTACACACTTCACCTTCACCTGAAATACGTGTAGAATATGTAGAAAATGTGCTTAAAATTTATATTTTTTAGAACAGAAAGAATTTCATAAAAGAATTGTGTTACAAGTTTTTGGAAATATGCATTATCTAAGTAAATATGCATACAATTCCAGAACAAATATCTAAACATTGGATAAAAACAGGTTTAAAATACTTGTTTGATTTGGTTGACATATTGGAGTTAAAGTTTTTTTTTTACTGAGGGGATTTTTGATTTCTCTTTTTATCACTCCATAAATCAGAAAACACTGCCAACAGACAAAAAGTACTTAATTTTCACCATGCTTTCAGGAGTGGCAAATTATATATAAACAATATATAAACAAACCCTTCAGTGAAAACCTTCAGAATATAGATAGGAATAAAACTGTAAATTTTGGTGAATATAAGTGCTTCTGAAGTGGAGACAAAACTCATTTTGTGAAAACGGCCTTTACTTAAAAGTACATTTTGGATGTTTTTCCACTAATCTAAAACAACACATTGTGAAAAGCCAAATAGCCCAAAATCTCAAAATTGTTTTTAAAAAATGATTTCATTATATATATATTATATATATATATATATATATATATATATATATATTATATATATATATATATATAATATATATATATATATATATGTTTTATACACAAGTCATTTTAATGTGACAAGTCATTTAGTGTCCTATTAGAATAATAGGAAATAAATAAAAAAAAATGAGGTAAAGTACATTCAAAGCCGTTAAATGCACATGAAATGCATTTACACATCATATTTTAGGTTCAAAATATTTTATTTATTGTAAATTAATAGTGAAAAATTCTTAGAAGATTTTATGATATCTGAATATGAAATTTATAAGATATTAATATTTGGAATATAATAAATCAAGTGCTTTCAAATCTGCTAAATGCACATGAAATGCATTTACATTGGCATTGAAATTTCTATTTGATTAATATGAATAATATGAAATTCATGAGAACTCTTAACTAAACGAACTATAATTCATAAAATGCATTTACTTTGGCATTGAAATATTTTTTAAATTTAATTTGTAGTGAACTTATTCTAGGTTCAAAATATTTTATGTATTTTAATATATTGTATTGTAAATTAATAGTGAAAGATTTGATCATATCTGAATATTAAATGTATACAATTATAATATTTAGAATATATTAAATGAAGTATTTAAAATTAAATTATATTATGAACTGCATTCAAAACTGCTAAATGCACATGAAATGCATTGAAATTCCCATTTGATTAATATGAATAATATGAAATTCTTGAGAAACTCTAACTAAATTCAATTCATGCAGGTTTCAGTGATTGGTCTGGTGGCAAGTGCGTTCAATTATGACCAAATGGGAACCATGCGTGTTCTCCGGACTCTCCGGGCGCTCCGGCCTCTCCGCGCCGTCTCTCGCTTTGCTGGGATGAGGGTAAGACCCGCTGCGAACGGGCCGAGTCTGAGTACACTCAGTAGACGGCTCAAAGATGCCCACTAAACTGCCCTTCAGTCCTGAACAGGTCACAGAGTCGAGAGAAAACAGTGACCCACGCCGTTTAAAACATCATTTATCACTGACAGATCCGGCTTTGAATGCTGAAACTGGGTTTCCATGAATCCCGATTAATCCTCATTTTTCCTCCCAGCGTGTGTTTTCCTTCCTCAGGACTGTCGCAGGTGTGTTTTATTAACGCTGCATTTGTATCTTCTCTTTGTCCTCGGCTCTGTGTCACTCATAGGTGTCTTTAGTAAGCCTCGTAGCAAACACACTCGGATACTCCGACTTTGCTGCCATCAAATCTCTGCGAACGCTCAGAGCGCTCAGACCGCTGAGAGCGCTGTCCCGGTTTGAAGGCATGAGGGTAAGATATACTCGTCTCTCTGTCACATCTGTGAATGCTCCATTTCCAGAGGCCTTTTTTTTCTTTCTTTTTATGCTCAGAGACTGGACGTTTCAAAAAAATAAATACATTTTGGGGGGAATTTGCTGAGGACAGAAAAACAGATATTAAAATGACATTTTCAGGACTTTCACAAGTCTTTTCTTAAACCAGACTGAGGTGGTTTTAAGGTCAAACACTCTTAAAAATAAAGTTTTTTTAAAAAACTTTTTCTTTAAAAAAAAAGTTGATTTTACCATTTTTGGTTCCCCAAAGAACCTTTCAGTGATCAGTTCTTTCTTAGTACGAAGAACATTTTATTAATCTAAAAAACCTTTTTCTACTTTAAAGAACATTTTGTGGAATGTATATTACATAAAGGATCTTAACAGAACCATCGATGCCAAAAAGAACCTTTATTTTTACTTTATATGCAATTTTTATAAGTGAAAGCACACTGTAAAAAAAGTTAACTCATTATTTTGAGTTATCTTTTTGCATGGGTTTTTTTTAGTTTAACTAACTTATTTCGATAAGTTGAGGACAAGAAAACTTAAAATTTCTTGTTGTCTGGACAATCTAGTTAAAAAATAAGTTGAAATAACTAAATTGCTAAAATATTTTTTACAGTGCAGCCTTTAGAGACTTAGTTAAAAATATCGTTTTTTAAAAGGAGCTTTCAGTGACCATTTGGGTCTTAGTGTGAAGAACATTTTAATAATATAAAAAACCTTTTTCCACTATAAAGAATCTTTTGTGCAATAAATGTTAAAGGTTATTTGTGGAACCATTGATTCTAATAACTTTATTCTTTAGAGTTTAGTTGGTTTAAGATGGTGTCGCCCTGCTGACAAAAACCCAAAACCCCTTTAAAACCATCAAACCAGACCGACTAACCACTTTATGCTGGTTTAAGCAGGGTTAATATGTTAATCTGCTAATTAATTATGTTAGATTGTTTGAATAGCTGGTTCAAATCTCAGTTGTGAGTTATAAAGAAAATGTGAAATGATGTTCAGGTCATATTTCACCCCCAAAAAACAAATTTTCAACCAAAAATCTCATAGTAATCGTAAAAAAAAAATAATGCTAATTTATGTAATTGGCAAAGTGTTTATACATCATGTTGTAATTTATGCAGATATTAATAAAAATGCAGATACTAGTAAAACATTATTGTATTACATTAATGAGAATCACCATTAAGAATAATGAGAATTACAACAACAAAAAAGTTTCATTGTTATTAATGAGACAATGCACGAAAAAATCATAATGGTCCTAAAAAAGCCTAATTACTTTATACAAAGTGTAATTAAATTTTTTTTTTTGAGTGAAATGTGACGTGGTTTCATCAGATTGACCCCATCAGCTCAAAATGATGATGTTTTTGTTGGTTTATTAACTTCTATCCACCAGTAATTCCACTAACCCACATCTAAACCTCCTCCTGATGTGAAGTGTTTTACAGCATTAGTGGTGTTTTAAAAGCTGCTTCCATCTCTGATATTCTCACTGCACTTTTGTTTAATCAAGTTTGATCCATTTAATCTTCATGCAGACTCAATCTGAAGGGAGACGTCTCCTTTTTTCTGAAAGCTTTACAGGAGAAATGGGAAAGACTTCCAGTATTGGGAAATAAACTGGGATTATTTTGTCTTAAAGTCCTTATAAAATTACATAATTAATGCAGTGAGATTTTGATTTTGAATAAAATATATAAATGTATTATAATTAAATATAATACCTTTTGAGTAGATTTAAATTATTTAAGAATTAAATATACAACTAAATAAAAATGTATTATTAGTAAATGATCATTTGATACATCTACTGTCTATTTAAATTATGTTAGCATATAAAAAAGTGAAATAAACTATCCGAAGGGGAACTTCTGGGCAGGATGGACTGCGTTTTCTTGTTTTCAGTGTTACATTTACAGTGTTATCTTTCTTTTCCTTCTTGTGTGTATTAATTAGTTTGATTTTCTTTCAGTATTACAGGGTGTTACTGTGATGTGTGTGTACAGTAGTGTGTGTGCTGTAGATTATTAAACAGACTGAATGAGGAGAAACAGCCAGATGATGAAGCTAGTTTCTGTCCGCCGGGAAACACCATCAGTATTCTGTATAATTGAATGTCAAAAATGTGCTTTTAGCATGTGGAAAGCCAGTGCCGCCTCGTCGCCTGCTTGTTTTCTTCATCACTCACCCACTCAGTGTTATCTTCATCTTCATCAGACAACACCATGTTCATAGGCCTACATGCTGTGCTAGAATATTATTATACAGCACATTTCATTCACAGTCATATTTCAGCTGTTTAACCACTTAAGAACATAAATATGCATATGTTTTTTAAAATGGATTAAAGAAACATGGAAGCTTGTTTTCGCCATGGCAGTTAAAACAGTTAAATGGTATACAACACAAAAGGTTTACAACTTTTGAAAAAAAAAGTCAAAATAGTGAGATATAAACTTTGTCAGAAAGAAAAGTCAGAATTGCGAGATATAAAATTAAAATTCAGAAAAAAAAATTCAGAATAGTGAGATGTAAACATAGAATTATGAGAAAAAAATCTGAATTGTGAGATGTAAACTTAGAATTATGAGGAAAAAAAATCAGAATTGTGAGATGTAAATTTAGAATTATGAGAAGAAAAATCAGAATTGCGAGACGTAAACTTAGAAGTATGAGAAAAAATCTGAATTGCGAGATGTAAATTTAGAATTATGAGTAAAAAATCTGAATTGTGAGATGTAAACTTAGAATTGTGAGAAAAAAATCTGAATTGCGAGATATAAACTTAGAATTATGAGAAAAAAATCTGAATTGCGAGATATAAATTTAGAATTATGAGAAAAAAAATCTGAATTGCGAGATATAAACTTAGAATTATGAGAAAAAAATCAGAATAGTAAAATGTAAACTTAGAATTATGAGAAAAAAATCAGAATAGTGAGATATAAACTAAGAATTATGAGAAAAAAATCAGAATTGCGAGATATAAACTTAGAATTATGAGAAAAAAATCAGAATAGTGAGATATAAACTAAGAATTATGAGACAAAAATCAGAATTGCGAGATATAAACTTAGAATTATGAGAAAAAAAATCAGAATAGTGAGATGTAAACTTAGAATTATGAGAAAAAAAAATCAGAATTGCGAGATATAAACTTAGAATTATTAAAAAAAATCTGAATTGCGAGATATAAATTTAGAATTATGAGAAAAAAAATCTGAATTGCGAGATATAAACTTAGAATTATGAGAAAAAATCAGAATAGTTAAATGTAAACTTAGAATTATGAGAAAAAAAATCAGAATAGTGAGATATAAACTAAGAATTATGAGAAAAAAATCAGAATTGCGAGATATAAACTTAGAATTATGAGAAAAAAATCAGAATAGTGAGATATAAACTAAGAATTATGAGACAAAAATCAGAATTGCGAGATATAAACTTAGAATTATGAGAAAAAAATCACAATAGTGAGATGTAAACTTAGAATTATGAGAAAAAAAATCAGAATTGCAAGATATAAACTTAGAATTATTAGAAAAAAAATCAGATTAGCGAGATATAAACTTAGAATTATGAGAAAAGAAGTCAGATTAGCGAGATATAAACTTAGAATTATGAGAAAAGAAGTCAGAATCATAAGATGTAAACTTAGAATTATGAGAAAAAAAATCAGAATTGTGAGATGTAAATTTAGAATTATGAGAAGAAAAATCAGAATTGCGAGACGTAAACTTAGAAGTATGAGAAAAAATCTGAATTGCGAGATGTAAATTTAGAATTATGAGTAAAAAATCTGAATTGTGAGATGTAAACTTAGAATTGTGAGAAAAAAATCTGAATTGCGAGATATAAACTTAGAATTATGAAAAAAAATCTGAATTGCGAGATATAAATTTAGAATTATGAGAAAAAAAATCTGAATTGCGAGATATAAACTTAGAATTATGAGAAAAAAAATCAGAATAGTAAAATGTAAACTTAGAATTATGAGAAAAAAATCAGAATAGTGAGATATAAACTAAGAATTATGAGAAAAAAATCAGAATTGCGAGATATAAACTTAGAATTATGAGAAAAAAAATCAGAATAGTGAGATATAAACTAAGAATTATGAGACAAAAATCAGAATTGCGAGATATAAACTTAGAATTATGAGAAAAAAAATCAGAATAGTGAGATGTAAACTTAGAATTATGAGAAAAAAAATCAGAATTGCGAGATATAAACTTAGAATTATTAAAAAAAATCTGAATTGCGAGATATAAATTTAGAATTATGAGAAAAAAAATCTGAATTGCGAGATATAAACTTAGAATTATGAGAAAAAATCAGAATAGTTAAATGTAAACTTAGAATTATGAGAAAAAAAATCAGAATAGTGAGATATAAACTAAGAATTATGAGAAAAAAATCAGAATTGCGAGATATAAACTTAGAATTATGAGAAAAAAATCAGAATAGTGAGATATAAACTAAGAATTATGAGACAAAAATCAGAATTGCGAGATATAAACTTAGAATTATGAGAAAAAAATCACAATAGTGAGATGTAAACTTAGAATTATGAGAAAAAAAATCAGAATTGCAAGATATAAACTTAGAATTATTAGAAAAAAAAATCAGATTAGCGAGATATAAACTTAGAATTATGAGAAAAGAAGTCAGATTAGCGAGATATAAACTTAGAATTATGAGAAAAGAAGTCAGAATCATAAGATGTAAACTTAGAATTATGAGAAAAAAAATCAGAATAGTGAGATATAAACTTAGAATTATGAGGAAAAAAATCAGAATTGTGAGGTATAAACTTAGAATATCCACATCAACTTTGCACCCCCCCGGGGACCCACCCGTGGGTCCAATATTTCATAATCATAATCATTTTGAAAAATCTCTAAGTTGTACAGCACAAACTAGACATATATAGTATTGTTTGAAAGCTTAGAACCTCAGCTTTCATGACAATCCCATCACTTTTGTATTTATGTTACCTAGAATAAGATATTATGGTCTAAATTCGACCCCCCCGCAACGACCCCCCCTTGAGAAAATCATATTTATGATATTAAATGTCATATTTATATCACACAAACTCACCAGAAATAGACAAATCATACATCAAATGAAAGCTCTCACTCTCAAGAATATCACTGTGCAGTTTATTTTTCCGATCCAACACTTTACAATAACATTATTTTCCAAAGAATCACGAAAACGGAATCGAGTTTTTTGAACAAGCAAACACATGAATCATATTCCTGTTCGGATCACTTCCTCCGTGTGGAGCTACTAGCCTCAAACGCTATATCAGCTCGTTCCTTAGGTTGTTTTCTTCAAAATGAGACCATTTTCACATGTCTTCGAGCAAGGATGACCAAATTACACTGTAATATGTCACCGATGTCCAGATCAAAACGTGCGATCTAGGATAGGAGCAAATATTCTTATTAATCTTAGGTTTGATCGTCTTCGTTAGCCGCGATTTTTGATGACGTCATCAAATATTGCGTCATGCGTCAAGAAAGCCGAGACTCTCAGTGATCCATAGACACGTCGATCATTTCTCTAACCCACTCAGAGACCGAGATATTCTATGACAAGTTCGAGGAGGCGGGTCTTCATCCTGACATTCCAGCTGCTGCCAGCGCGCATCGCAGAAGAGAGGAGTCTAGTTTGAGATCGATTGATAGTTTGGAAAGTGTTTTTTTTTAGTTATTGCGTACTTTTTACAACTGGTTGGAGTGTTTTGTCTTTGGACAATGGCTTCAAGAAAGATTTTTGTCGGCGTAGAGGCTGTTTTGGCGGAGTTTGATCGAGACAGTGACACTGAAACTTGCAGCAAAGTTTTGACTCTGATCACAAGCTGCGTAATGGATCCTGAATTTGAGTAAGTACACATTTTGAACCTATAAACGTTGTATTTGTGTATTTCATGAACTAATGCATGCCACAATTGTACAAAATATTCATGCAACAGACATCGAGGAATATCACAACCCATGCACGCTCTAGTTCAAATTAGCTTGGGTGCTTTTGCTAACGCATTTTCGGTTGTTGTTTTTTTTGTCGCGTACATGTTTGTGCATGTATATTTGAGATTTATTTTGCACCCAAAGATATATGCATGTAATAATAAACGAGCACAACCCATGCATATATTGATGCCATAGGTCAAATATGCTTGGAGCTTTTGCTAAGCTATATATACACACACACACACATACACGTGAAATGCATTCTACATGTTGGTTACATTCATATTTGAATCAGTGGATGCATGAGTTGTGCTCCTTTATTTTTGCACACATGTATTGGTGTGTCTTATGTGGGTATGCAAATTATAATCTTGTATCTGTTATGTGCATACGTTAATTATTTTGTGTGTTTGTGTGTAATATTAGCATGCATTTCTGAATCACAATGTGGATTCATAAATTTGTTTTGTTTTGCAGTCTGGACAGTGGTGATGAGTGGCAGCCAGAAATGAAGACACCAGTGACTCCTTTCAGATAAATCTCAATAACTTTTTCTGCGGAGGAGTTATCAAGAAAATTATTTTTTCCCCTGTTTACAGACACCTCGTGGAAACAGTAGAAACTTTCTGAAGGGAAATACACCAAACAGATCCTAAGTTACAGACTCTGAACTAAAAACCTAATAAAAAAAAAAAATCTAAATCTGACTTTTTATCCTTATTTATCATAAACTTGTGACTAAATACAATAAAATATATGCAATATTCCACCACTGTCTTAAACTTTAGAGTGTTTTTTGTAAAATGAGACCATTTTCATTAATTTACTCCAATGTATGTGCGTAGGACACTCTTTTAAATCCAGGTATGCCCAATTCTTTTAGCAATAAAAAATGGAGACTTCAAAAGTACACTTGGAGACACCAGTGACTCCTTTCAGATAAATCTCAATAACTTACTTTCAGAATGAGTTAGCAAAAAAATTCTTTTTGCCCCTGTTTACAGACACCTAGTGGAATCAAAAGAAACTTTCTGAAGGGAAATACACCAAAACGATCATAAGTTACAGACTCTCAACTAAAAACTTAATTTAAAAATCTATCAAAATCTGACTTTTTATCCTTATTTATCATAAAATTGTGAATGCATACAATACAATATATGCAATATTCCACCACTGTGTTAAACTGTAGAGTGTTTGTTGTAAAATGAGACCATTTTCATCCATTTACTCCAATGTATGTGGGTAGGACACCATTTTAAATTCAGGTATGCCCAATTCTTTTAGCAATCAAAAATGGAGACTGTAAAAGTACATTTGTCACTCCTTTCAGATAAATCTCAATAACTTTTTTGAGGAGGAGTTATCAAGAAAATTCTTTTTGCCCCTGTTTACAGACACCTAGTGGAATCAAAATAAACTTTCTGAAGGGAAATGCACCAAACAGATCCTAAGTTACAGACTCTTAATTTAATTAAAAATAAAGCTTAATTTAAAAATCAATCGAAACCTTATTTTATTATCCTTATTTATCATAAAATTGTGAATAAATACAATACAATATATGCAATATTCCACCACTGCGTCAAAATGAGGAGTGTTTTCTGTAAAATGAGACCATTTTCATCCATTTACTCCAATGTATGTGGGTAGGACACAATTTTAAATTCAGGTATGCCCAATTCTTTTAGCAATCAAAAATGGAGACTGTAAAAGTACACTTGTGACTCCTTTCAGATAAATATCAATAACTTTATTTGAGGAGGAGTTATCAAAAAAATTCTTTTTGCCCCTGTTTATTGCCACCTAGTGGAATCGAAAGAAACTTTCCGAAGAGACATAGACAAAACAGGTCCAAAGTTACAGATTAAAAAAAAAAAAGTATTAAAAAAAAAAGTATAAAAAAATTAGATTTTTTATGTATTTATCAAAACATTGTGAATAAATACAATAAAATATATGCAATATTTAACCACTGTGTTAAAATTTAGAGTGTTTTCTGTAAAATGAGACCATTTTTATCCATTTACTCCAATGTATGTGGGCAGGACGCTCTTTTAAAGTCAGACATGCCTAATTCTCTAAAAAATTCAAAATATGCTGCAGGGTTGATGTGGATATTAAAAGAAAAATCAGAATAGTGAGATGTAAACTCTGTCAGAAAGAAAAGTCAGAACTGTGAGATGTAAACTCGAGTTTATAACTTGCAATTGCAAGATCAAAAGTCGCAATTATCTTTTTAAAATGTTGTCCCGTGGTGGAAACAAGCTTCCATAAAGAAATAAGAAATCCATCAAACAGAAATATGCTTATGTAATGGTGTGTGATTTGCTGTTAGTCTGCAGTTCTGTCCAGCGCCAGTCGAGTAAATTGAATGGCATCGGTTTAGATTTGCACGCTCAGTGAAAGTGAGTCTGAGAGGCGAGGAATTCCCCGTCCGCTGGCCATAAATCTGGAAAATCATATTAAACTTCACAGCGCTTTAGAGCGACAGCAGAGAGAAAGTGCTCGCTCACACACAGCCTGTAAAGAAAGCGCTAAACCCGCCGCGCGAGTCTCAGCACTTTTACATCCAGATAATATTCCTGCATTTTGTTGTGATTATTCCTCGCTTTATTTCATACAGTGTTCAGAGAAATGTTCAATGCAAAGCATGTGCAGCATGATATTTAATATTTATCTGCGAATCTTACGAAACCTGTCAAGAATGTTTCATTTCAGCATAAAATAAATAAATATTATTACAAAAAGAAATTTGTTTTCTATTTATATGTTGCATTTAAATCCAAATATTTAGGCCAAAATTTAAGACTTATATATTTGAATTGGATACAAATTTCCAGCCATTTATGCTGATTCTAGGACATTGGAATAAATGCATTTTTGAAAATTTGATTATTTAAATCAAATCAAATAGATGCAAATAAAATATGCCATTATGTTTTTTGCAGTGCTGAAATCTGACCTGTTTCATTTATGTGTGACTGACAAATATATATCACAATATGTTTATTAGTTTATGTTAAAACTGTGCAATCCAAATGCAAATTTTATTTGCAATTACAATACATAAATCTAGTTATATTCATATTTACTTATTTTGCATTAGAGTAATGACCATTTTCACAATGAGGCTTTTGTCATAAAAATAATGTTTTATTTTAATAAAAATAAATATTTTGAGAGATTTTTCATGTCACCCATATTTGTCCAACTTAAAGTTAAAAATAATAATTGAAATAAATGTAAAATCTAATATGTATTTTAATTATTAAACTGAAAAAGTGTTTAACATTGCTCCTAAAAACTGATTTGCATGGAAATTATGAGGATAAATGTGATGTAGACTTGACAGCTTTTGTGAGATTCACTGTTAAATTGGCAATTTATTTGATGTATTGTAAATTAATAGTGAGATTCATATTTTAATATGAAATGTATATGATTTTATTATTTAGAATATATTAAATCAAGTACTTACAAAACTGCTCATGCACATGAAATGCATTTACTTTGGCATTGAAATAATTTTTTTATGTAATTTGTAGTGAACTCATATCCTCTGATGCATTAAATTCTGTAGAGTTCAGCTTCTAATAATATTCATGTTTTATGAATGGCTGTAAGTGACATTTAAACTGCCTCGTCACATCACGAGTTTTAGATCGCTGACACGAAAGCATAAATGCCAATCGCTAAAGGCCATTCATAAATCACGAGCTGGATTGACAGCGCCTGGTGTGTGTTGATCTGCAGTGTGTGTGTGTGTGTGTGTGTGTGTGTGTGTGTGTGTGTGCGCAGGTGGTGGTGAACGCTCTGATCGGGGCGATCCCGTCCATCATGAACGTTCTCCTGGTGTGTCTGATCTTCTGGCTCATCTTCAGCATCATGGGAGTGAACCTGTTCGCTGGGAAGTTCGGGCGCTGCGTCAACAGAACGGGCTTCATCTACAACGCCTCCGACATCAACAACAAGTCCGAGTGTCTGGAGATGAACAACACACAGTTCTACTGGACCAAAGTCAAAGTCAACTTCGACAACGTGGGTGCTGGGTACCTCGCTCTCCTGCAAGTGGTGAGCTTTACTGTTTAATCGGTCAAATACATGCTCCATTTCACATTTTTAGAAAATTATTCCAATATTTCATTTCATTTATTTATTTATTTGACTGGGACAATGCAAACAAACATAGTGACAAAACAAAGCTTGTCATATAATAGCGCTGCATATAAAGTTTATAGCAAATGCTAATACCCTGGTTGGAGATTAATTACGGAAGCGTATTGCATTCACTTGAGGAAAAAAAATCGACTCTGTATTTCTGAATTAACGAGTTAATTATCTCAGAATTACGAGATATTTTTTCATGGAAAAAAGTTTTCACTCTGTTTTTCTGAATTAATGACTTAATTATCTCAAAATTATGAGTAACTCATTAATTCATAAAAACAGAGTGAAACAAAAATTTCAAGAAAAATTTATCTCATAATTCTGAGATAATTAACTCGTTAATTCAGAAAAACAGAGCAAAAACTTTTTTTCCATGAAAAAAAAAATATTTAAACATGGTATATAAACATGCATGTCATATACAACTCTTTCCTACTTACAATAATTAAAAATGAGTACACTTTTTAATATTTCATTAATATTTTCAACTTTAAGTATGGGTGAAAAATCAGTTAACATATTTATTTTATTAAAAATGATACGTTTTAGGAGCAATAAAACATCTTACAGTTTTTATCAATTGCTTAAACACATTTCTTGAAACTATGCCTCGTATTCTCAAAACAGTAAACACAAATCCATAACGTCTCACCCAATTCCCCAAACATCCTATTTTCAGGTCAAAATGAAGCTCTACACTCAAAACCATTCACTCTTGCTGAAAAACCAAACTTTGCCCTCAGACAGGACACACAAGCCCTCAAAATCACACACACTACAACATAGTCTAACACACTGGTGCAATAAATTCAAAACAACATTTCCAAAACTGGTAAGTTATGTTACTTGTGGTTCCCCTCCTCACAAACCTTTTCACATGATGAACAAAAGATACAACCAATGGATACATTGGCACATTTTTATTCATTCATGTACTACACAGTACAAAACACACACACACACACACAAAAAGTACTTTACTTTTTACTGTAACTCTCACACATCCTTTTTACAGGAAAAAATGGAAACATACTGAAAATATCTGTATGCGAGGCAATTTGATGCATTTCTTTATTACAGTAGTACATATTACATAGTGCAACAGTATATGTGATGTCAAAGCACAGAGTACAGCACAAGTTACTGTACAGAGCAGTCTTACTGTAAGTACACACTGTTTTCCTCCCTGAAAGTTCTGATGATGGAGGCGACGGTGAAGCGACTCAAATTAGGCTGTACTCGTTGCCCAGCCTCCCTCATAGTCATGCCATGGACAAGGACATGATCAACTAAAGTGGCTCTAATTTCATCCGAGACTGCTTGTCTCCTTGCCCTTCCTCCTCCTCCTCCTCCTCCTCCTCCTCCTCTCCACCTCCACCTCGTCTACCTCGTCCTTCACCACGTCCTCCTCTTCCTCCTCCTTCACCACACCCTCTTCCTCCTCCTCTTCCTCCTCCTTCACCACACCCTCTTCCTCCTCCTTCACCACACCCTCTTCCTCCTCCTTCACCACACCCTCTTCCTCCTCCTTCACCACACCCTCTTCCTCCTCCTTCACCACACCCTCTTCCTCCTCCTTCACCACACCCTCTTCCTCCTCCTTCACCACATCCTCTTCCTCCTCCTTCACCACACCCTCTTCCTCCTCCTTCACCACATCCTCTTCTTCCTCCTCCTCTCCCTCCTCCTTCACCACACCCTCTTCCTCCTCCTTCACTACATCCTCTTCCTCCTCCTTCACCACATCCTCTTCCTCCTCCTTCACCACATCCTCTTCCTCTTCTTCCTCCTCCTCTCCCTCCTCCTTCACCACGTCCTCTTCCTCCTCCTTCACCACACCCTCTTCCTCCTCCTCTCCCTCCTCCTTCACCACGTCCTCTTCCTCCTCCTCTCCCTCCTCCTTCACCACGTCCTCTTCCTCCTCCTTCACCACGTCCTCTTCCTCCTCCTCTCCCTCCTCCTTCACCACGTCCTCTTCCTCCTCCTTCACCACACCCTCTTCCTCCTCCTCTTCCTCCTCCTCTCTCTCCTCCTTCACCACACCCTCTTCCTCCTCCTTCACCACACCCTCTTCCTCCTCCTCTCCCTCCTCCTTCACCACGTCCTCTTCCTCCTCCTCTCCCTCCTCCTTCACCACGTCCTCTTCCTCCTCCTTCACCACGTCCTCTTCCTCCTCCTCTCCCTCCTCCTTCACCACGTCCTCTTCCTCCTCCTTCACCACACCCTCTTCCTCCTCCTCTTCCTCCTCCTTCACCACACCCTCTTCCTCCTCCTTCACCACATCCTCTTCCTCCTCCTTCACCACATCCTCTTCCTCTTCTTCCTCCTCCTCTCCCTCCTCCTTCACCACACCCCTTCTCTCCTCCTTCACCACACCCTCTTCCTCCTCCTTCACCACACCCTCTTCCTCCTCCTCTCCCTCCTCCTTCACCACACCCTCTTCCTCCTCCTTCACCACACCCTCTTCCTCCTCCTCTTCCTCCTCCTTCACCACGTCCTCTTCCTCCTCCTCTCCCTCCTCCTTCACCACGTCCTCTTCCTCCTCCTCTTCCTCCTCCTTCACCACACCCTCTTCCTCCTCCTCTTCCTCCTCCTTCACCACACCCTCTTCCTCCTCCTTCACCACACCCTCTTCCTCCTCCTCTTCCTCCTCCTTCACCACGTCCTCTTCCTCCTCCTCTCCCTCCTCCTTCACCACGTCCTCTTCCTCCTCCACTCCCTCCTCCTTCACCACACCCTCTTCCTCCTCCTTCACCACACCCTCTTCCTCCTCCTCTTCCTCCTCCTTCACCACATCCTCTTCCTCCTCCTCTTCCTCCTCCTTCACCACACCCTCTCCTCCTCCTCTTCCTCCTCCTTCACCACATCCTCTTCCTCCTCCTTCACCACACCCTCTTCCTCCTCCTTCACCACATCCTCTTCCTCCTCCTCTCCTCCTCCTTCACCACACCCTCTTCCTCCTCCTCTTCCTCCTCCTTCACCACATCCTCTTCCTCCTCCTTCACCACACCCTCTTCCTCCTCCTTCACCACACCCTCTTCCTCCTCCTCTTCCTCCTCCTTCACCACGTCCTCTTCCTCCTCCTCTCTCTCCTCCTTCACCACGTCCTCTCCCTCCTCCTTCACCACACCCTCTTCCTCCTCCTCTTCCTCCTCCTTCACCACACCCTCTTCCTCCTCCTCTTCCTCCTCCTTCACCACACCTCTTCCTCCTCCTCCTCTCTCCTCCTTCACCACATCCTCTTCCTCCTCCTTCACCACATCCTCTTCCTCCTCCTTCACCACATCCTCTTCCTCCTCCTTCACCACATCCTCTTCCTCCTCCTTCACCACATCCTCTTCCTCCTCCTTCACCACACCCTCTTCCTCCTCCTTCACCACGTCCTCTCCCTCCTCCTTCACCACACCCTCTTCCTCCTCCTTCACCACACCCTCTTCCTCCTCCTCTTCCTCCTCCTTCACCACATCCTCTTCCTCCTCCTTCACCACATCCTCTTCCTCCTCCTTCACCACAACCTCTTCCTCCTCCTTCACCACGTCCTCTCCCTCCTCCTTCACCACACCCTCTTCCTCCTCCTCTTCCTCCTCCTTCACCACATCCTCTTCCTCCTCCTCTCTCTCCTCCTTCACCACACCCTCTTCCTCCTCCTCTTCCTCCTCCTTCACCACATCCTCTTCCTCCTCCTCTTCCTCCTCCTTCACCACACCCTCTTCCTCCTCCTTCACCACACCCTCTTCCTCCTCCTCCTCCTTCACCACATCCTCTTCCTCCTCCTCTCTCTCCTCCTTCACCACATCCTCTTCCTCCTCCTTCACCACACCCTCTTCCTCCTCCTTCACCACACACCCCTCTTCCTCCTCCTCTTCCTCCTCCTTCACCACACCCTCTTCCTCCTCCTTCACCACACCCTCTTCCTCCTCCTCTTCCTCCTCCTTCACCACACCCTCTTCCTCCTCCTTCACCACACCCTCTTCCTCCTCCTCTTCCTCCTCCTTCACCACACCCTCTTCCTCCTCCTCCTCCTTCACCACATCCTCTTCCTCCTCCTCTCTCTCCTCCTTCACCACATCCTCTTCCTCCTCCTTCACCACACCCTCTTCCTCCTCCTTCACCACACCCTCTTTCCTCCTCCTCTTCCTCCTCCTTCACCACACCCTCTTCTCCTCCTTCACCACACCCTCTTCCTCCTCCTCTCCCTCCTCCTTCACCACACCCTCTTCCTCCTCCTTCACCACGTCCTCTTCCTCCTCCTTCACCACGTCCTCTTCTGCTCCCTCCTCGACCTCTTCCTTCATTTCTTTGTGGATCCATTGTTCCAAAACTCAAATGAACTGACTCTGGCACTTTTATGTATCTTGAAAGTTCTGATTGATGTGTGTTAAATTGTGACTCTTAGTGTTTTCACCTGGGTAATTGTGTGCTATTTGAGCTGAAGCTGTGCTGACTTGAGTGAACAATATTGAATGGTAGTGCTTTCTAAATGACCACATGGTCTAGGCAATGAAATAAGGGATTTGTGTGTAGAGTTTTGCAGTGACAGTTCAACAATTCTGACTCATGTGTCAAAACAGGGAATAGTGTTTATAGTTTAGTGAAATGGGTGTGCTTTTTGATAAATGGCATTATGGTTTTGAAATTTTAGTTCAAAAGCCTGGTTATAGTGTTTAAGCAATTGAGAAAAACTTTAATGACAGAAAGCTGCGTATTACTGTAATGCAAAATAAGAAAATATGAATATAACCAGATTTATGAATTTTAATTGCATATAAAATTTCCATGCATTTGGATTACACAGTTTTAACATAAACTAATAAACATAATGTGATTCATATTTGTCAGTCACACATAAATGAAACACGTCAGATTTCTGCACTCAAAAAAAAATCGTATTCAAGGTTCGGATCATTTGCAGTTTTTTAGTAACGGATCGGATCATTTATATATATATAAATATATATATATATATATATATATATATGGGGGGGAGGTTTTTTTTACTAAATGTTAAATAACACTATTTGTTCACTGTAGAAATTAAATACAGTTTCATACGGTGGCCGATAGAGCTCAACGTGCTGCAACCTAAAGAAGACGCAAGCAAATTAACATTAATGACAGACAACAGCAGGAATATTAGTGTACTGTCACTTTAAGACTGAATATACTGACACACATCCGGTTTCTTTCTCAACTGTTCATTTATGATATTATATAACCGAGAGAATACTTGCCGAGACGGGTATATACAGTAGGTAGCCAACCAGAATGCCTATTGCCGCCGCGGCGTCTGCCGCGGTGAATTCACCGCGGCAAAAAAAACCCAGTCGCATTTCTAAGTCATTCGCGAAATGACCGCCAGGTGGCGCAAAGGGACATTTAGCGAAAGCAAAACGTATGTAAAAGTAGCCTACATTTTAAATAGAATATAGCAAACTTTTAGAGCAGAACATTTTATGAATCAAAATTTAAAAGAGGCCTATCTCGCAGTCAGTGAAAATAAATTAGGTGCAATCAATGATGCTAAACTATTGAGGAATGAGAAGATTGAAGAGTGCATCAGTCGTTTGTGGGCACACTGACGCTTAAACAGCCGAACTTGTGGTCGAGTGGTAGAGCTGAAGGTTTAAACAGTACAAAGACACGGGTTCGAAACCCGAATAAATATGTTTTTTATATAATTACCATGCATTTCCATTTTACACTAAGGAA
This sequence comes from Chrosomus eos, assembly GCA_036326025.1. Taxonomy (NCBI): domain Eukaryota; kingdom Metazoa; phylum Chordata; class Actinopteri; order Cypriniformes; family Leuciscidae; genus Chrosomus; species Chrosomus eos. Next base: position 3,449,653 of record CM070840.1, read on the forward strand.
CAAATCTCATCCAACAGATTGACTAAATTTACGTCTTCAAAAACAGTTCTGTTAAAAAAATAAACAAACAAACAAATAAACAAAAAACTTCACGGACAGGACAGCAGACAGCAGGACTGGAATTCTTTCAGAAATAATTTTAAAAAACATGGTTAAGCAAGGTGCGATTTGCCGGTGGGTGATTTCCCCCCTCCACAGTAGGCTATAGCGAATAGGTCTACCCTAAATAGACCTTATCAAATATAGTAGGCCTATATATATTTTTAAATATAGCCTAAAACACGCACGTTTAAACAACAAACAATAAAATCTGAACCAGCGCTTCTGCTCCTGTATTGAGAGATAACATGCAGCGCATTTCAGTTACGATCCTGGTTCCAGTGGCATTAATACATTCACGGCTTTTTAAAATGTCACAAAGCGTTTTGATGTGGTTTTGAACGAAATATTGAAGTTTATAATTCAGTATTTTGACACACCACGCCTAGTGCGTATTCTAAAATGGGGTTTTCTTCTGCCACTGAATTAAGTTCGACAAACGCAGCAGCGCGTTCACTTGAATTTATTTTTCTGCTAAAATAACAGGCTATAGCCTACGTCGTTATTTTTGGTCATACAGATAGGATATCATATTTTAAAACTGTAAAAGGTCTATTTTATTCATGTAAAGTAGGCTACACTCACAGTAGGCTAACAACAAAACGTTCTCACTCATTTGAGCGAACACACACTGGTGAAATAAATGTTTGGGCTTTTCTCAGTGAGCTTCGACATGGCCGAGTGGTAGAGCTGACGGTTCATCAATCAGAAGACCTGCGTTCAAATCCCGAACAAACATGGACTTCTGTAAAAAATCTATATATTTTTAGGCTATTAATGCAGATTTGTTTAGTTCTAAAACTCTGTTACACCACATATTTTTTGCTTATATTTATAAAATAATATTACCATGCATTTCCATTTTACACTAAGGAACAAATAGGCTATCCAACAGAACGACTTTAGATCTGTAGCTAATAATACCAATTGTTCAAAAGCAGTTTTGTATAAAAAAAAGATATATAGGCCTATATATATCTATATTTGTTTTATTCCCTATAACCTACATAGAGTTTTTAAAAACATGGTTTTAAGTAAAGTTTTCGACAAACGAGGCAGCGCGTTCATTTGATTTATTTTTCTCATAACAGCTAAAATAACTTAATAGGCTATAGGCCTACGTGATTTTTTTTGGTCATACAGATAAGAGTACAGTAGCCTACATCGTTCAAAACTGTAAACTTTTTTTAGGCTAATGACAAAAGTTTATATGTCGTCTCTCTCGGTCTCCGGGAACTGCGCGTCACAAAAATTAACCGAAAGCCACTTGCCTCAGCTCAGTCAAGATAGGAAATCGGCTATGTCTAAAGCCTTTAAACGTCTAAATATTTAGGTTAATAAATGTTATCTGATTATGTAATCCATATGAAAACGAGAGGTACAGAGAATCTGCTCAAATATGTTTATGATGTGATTGTGAGCGCCTCGCAATGAGAAAATGACAAGGTGAAAATCTCGTTTAATTAAATGTAGAGACTAAATCGCCCTGAATTAAAATGTAAAAACAGATCAAATCATTTATTCGTCGAAGTGTTGCTATATTGTTTCATTTAAAGTTCATAATTATTATCTAAATGTTATTTAGTTTATCAGCAGTAGGCTACCACGAAGCACCGATATTTATTTGAATAATAATAATTTAAAAAATAACTAATTCACATTTTGCATGCCTGGACCCAAAGATCCCTGTAGAATTTAATATTGAGTTGAGCATTTTGTTCATGACAACAAAATGAACATGCGTTTGAAGATTAGGCTATATTTAGTTTTGCTTGGAAAAAGGTGGCCCAAACCAGTTTTATTTCTTAAATTATTTAAATAATGAAATATTTAGTAATAAACTTTTATGACAGAAATACCACTACATGTAGCTTAAATCATTTAATTCTTTCATTATCAACACTTTAATAGCCTATAATGCTAGAAGAGCGATTTAAGTGTGAATTGCGACTTCTCTTTATTTTAAGTCAGACTCAGACTCAGAGAGCCTGTGGGGGGTTTGGAGGGACAGACAATAGGTGTTAATGTTCCTCATTCATATGGAGAGTGTCGGATAGCCAGCCCGATGGCAAAGGCAAAATTATTTTAAGGATAGGCTACATCTCTCGATGTGTCCCCATATTTGATTAAATTATAAATATTGTTGTTTATTTATTGTAGCCTATTTAAAGCGTTTTCACACACAAATTTAAATTGAAGTGTTCAATCCAGTTGTTTCAACTGGTTCTGTAGAGTTTAAGAATGTTTGAGCAAGGGAGACTAAATAAACTTGCTGAGATCAAGCGCGAGACAGGCAAAACTCATGTCTTTAATTTATGTTGCTTTGGACTATTTTCGATTTGTACCGTTTCGTTTAATTTAGCTGCAATTTCTTTGGCAAAACAAATTTAAAATGTAGCAAGAATAAGATTGTGTGTTTCTTTTTTGCATGAAATAAAGTCTAAATGCAAGTTAGGTTGCCACCGGTCCCGGTTTTACCGGGATTGTCCTTCTTTTTAATAACCTGTCCCGGGAAATTGAAGCACTCTCCCGGGACAATGAATGTCCCTGTTTTCGAAAGGCTACGTGATTATGTAAGTTCAAACCATAGACTGTAGGTTCAAACTGTGTAGCGCGCGGCCGCTTGCACGGCAGAGAGAGGGAGAGACAGAACACCGGCTAGATCCCCCCTAACTACAGATGGTAGTCGCCGCTCAAAGTGTGGGGCGCGCCCCTCTATGGGTGGGAAATAGCCTAGAGAAGTGACAGGTTGGGCGCGCCAACGGGAGGAACTTTTCCTTTTTATGCCTTTATATCTTTATTCGTTCATGGCGAGTCTACATCGCATCTTCATCTTTGCAGCGACGCAGAAAACACCAGTTTATTAATAAACAATTAAATGTCTCCTTGCTATTTTTGTCTCCGGCTCGTGCGCTTGAGTGCAGCTTTATAACACTCACTCATTACCCTGTATAGCCTATTTAAGTTATTAAATCAATATAAAGGGGTGATTTGTCCACTGATGGCTTAAATAAACAACTAGGCTACTAGTTGACTAGAAAAAAACTAGTCGGAGACAGCCTGAGCGCGCGACCCTGAGCGGAATGAGCGAGCTGAGGAATATCCAGAAATGCTCTGATCGGAACAAAGGAATTTTGACATAATTATAATCATTAGTTTATATCTCATGCACTGCCCATAATTTTAATCCCATATCAAACACATTAGCCTATGTTATGTCTGTTTGAATTTTTTAATTTTTTTGTCTTGCCAAATGGATTTCTCTTCTTTTCTTTTTAAACATTTTGACACAGCAGCACTTTTATTTTCTCTATTTTTGTTTTTGTTTGTTTAGTTTGTATTTAGATACTAGCCTACTTGTTACTTCAATAAATTTGAACATTTTAAGCTTGTTGAGTACATTAGCATTGTGTTGGGGCGATGGGGGCAGTGGGGCTTGAAAATTATGAGTCTATCCATCGGGTGCAGAAAAAAGATAGCATGTGTGTGCTAGTGTGTGTGTGTTTATGAAGCGAATGTAAGAAGCCCCCCCTTACAACCCCCCAGCTCTACTGTAGCAATGTTGTAATATGCCATTGATTATTAAAAAAACGCTTGACTTTAAATAAATAAACAGTTAATAAACTCGCAAATAAACAGTCAACTATTTAAGCATCAAGAACGGTTAAAGATTAATGCTGTCGGCCAACATGGTGTTATATTGAGATTCGATCTCGGGTCTCTTGGATCTCCGTGTCGTTGCGTTAACCACAGAGCCACCGCCTGAACGTTTACGTCAACGTCTTATACTCTTCCAAAGCCTTGATGTAGCCTAATATGTTTCTATTGCAATGTTTTATATTGAAATGTTTTCATTATTTATTCAATTTAATTTAAGTATTGTGATAAATTATTTTAACTACATTTCACTTAAATGCATCTGCTACCAGCTTTCAATCGCTCTGAATGAGCCGCGACGCAGCGGCAGATTACGCATACTTGGAATAAACGGACACTTTTCAAAGTCTGTGATTGTAGCGCCTCTTAGCGGTTAAAGGCAGCAAACACACCCCGAATTTCACCGCCGCGGCAAAGCGGCGGCGTTGAAAGTATTATTCTGGTTGGTAACCTACTGTAGACATAATTTTGTGTTTATGTGTCCGTTAAAGGGCAAGGAAACGTGAAAGAGGAATCTATTCAGTGTTTGAGCCATAGACTGTAAAAAACATGGACAAAGCGTCCGTGACGTCATCCATAGACT